>JBBPTR010000008.1:0-195315 GCA_038094255.1 Porphyrellus aff. niger
AGATGTTCCAGGACAACGACTCGTGATCGTATATGAGAAGTCGACGTGGATGTGTCGAATGCGCGATTTCGCGGACGGGCTCCGCTCCTAGTCGCGCGGTTCTTAACGAATATTCGCGAGGGGAACGAGCTACCCAGAGCTGTCCATAGTATCTCGACAAGTAGGCGGGGTAGAATCCGGTATACTTGGGCGTGTTGAATGGCCATATAAGCGCAAGCGTGAACCAAACCCAGCGGATCAGCCAAGTTGGGATGTTCTTTGGCCGAAGTGGAGGATGAAGCACGAGCCAGACGGCGAGTTTCCTCCCTTTCGGAGTGTTGTCTCCGACAGCGACCTCAACTCTATCGATGGCCCGAGTCGTGGGATTGACCGCTTGGACCACGAGTCGTTTACACCTGCCCGAAGTAGGGCTGACGTATCGCTGCTCCAACCCATGGTAGGTGGCCCGATATTGGTTATCATAACAGTGTGGTGGCTCCGTTCCCTGGGACAGAGGGCCGTAGGAAACCTCTTGGAACGCCTCCATGGCACGTGGAGTCAGACCTACAGGATATTCAGCAAGACAGGTCAGCGACCACATTAAGACCGACCTGCAAGCGTCGAAGTAGGACAGTCGTTCGATCCCAAAATTATATGCTATACTTATAGTGGTGACGCACGGAAAGACCCGCAGCCCTCCTGCCCACATGTCATTACGGTACAAAGTCGTGAACGGGCAAGTGAATTGTACCCGACCCCACATCAACGAACCTTCCGGGAACGAACAGCGAGATCCGAGGCGGCTAATCGTTTGACCACATCAGTTGACCTGCAGCATGGGAATATCAGAACCGTTTTCCGTGCCCTTGCGGCCCTGTCATCGCCCCCTGCTTGCCACATCTCAGACTGGTCATCGGCGGCTGGAATCGAAACTAGCAAGTTTGGCGAGTGGAGCACCTGGAATGCTTAGCTTGTCTTGGCATCTTTATTGTTAGTTACCGTGGGCGGAAGTGGGCGTCTGGTCGAATGCCACTTGACTGCTATCTTTACGAATGTCTGATGATCTGCAGCGAGGGGAGCTGTGGACCTAGCAACCGAGAAGTCGGCAAAACTGGATTGCCAAATGCTCTAGATCCTTGTGGGTCTGTGACAAATGTCAACCTAAATAGATTGGAAGCTTACCAACGACAAGAACTTTCACGACGAAATCAGGCAATGAGCGAAAATACTCGGGCTGAGTGAGGAGATGGGGGTGTCGGGCAACGTATTATTATTTGTCATTCTCGTACAGTCGGATTTATATACGACCTCGATATGTCTTACATTTTGTTGTAGCATGTCACTCGGCTCCTCGGCCGAGTGAGGCTTGTTTATGTTTGGTCCATATTTGGCCAATTACAACAAACTTGAGTAGCTAGAGTGATAACCAGGGTGATCGATGTCGATGCAACCACCAAGCATATAAAGTACTTGAGCTACTCTAATAGTGAAAATCAGAGCAGCAGAGTCAATGCTTTGTACTCACCAGGTCACCTGGAGTTACTGGAAATGATGGAAATCAATATGTGTCATCATAACTTAGGCATTTGGACCAATGGATTGACCTGGTTAACCTCATCTCCACACTTGAGTACCATAGCATTCTTCTCCATGATGAGCAAAGAAAAAGAGGATGAACAAACTTGGCAATGCATCATCCTGGATTATGGCTGAACAGAGCAGTGCAGACTCTGGAAGTTGCTCATTGTTTGGTACCTTCACCTGTTCCCTTTGTGACATGAGGCATTGTCTGCATGTTCTAACCACTCTGATCCAACTAGGGCATTCAAACAACACCTCACAGTGTGAGACACTGACCGCCCAGGGGCATTGCACCATCCAGCACACTGCAAAAGTCCGAGACCACCACAATGACTGCAACACAATTACAAACTACATATTGTCAGCAGAAATGACTGTTGAATGTGAATTTGTTACAGAGCTTCCAAGTTTTGGCAGGCCAGTCTTGGATGCCAAGATCCATGAAAGTGTTATGTAAATGTCATGATTGCCTGCATTATTAGTGATACTGTTCTTCTGGTCCCATACAGTCATAGACTGGCACTTGAACCAAAATTAAATATGGGACAAAATACATTTGATTTCCACAAAATTATTCATTGGTTAACAAGTCTTAGTCTTGCCTTCACCTCCAGTCAAGCTGAATGACTTTATATCTTGTTGTGCAGTTACATCTGAGTGTTTTTGGGTTGAAATTTCATTGTTTTATATTACACACAACAAACCCATGTATTTAAAAAAAGGAAAACACTATGAATACATGGAAGAGACCTATCCACACATCCACTATGCTTTAGTAGAGCTAGAAGTGATTGTGGTTGCTGCCAGTGTGATGCTGGTGAAGAGACTTTGTCTGTGGCTATTATTAGCATGTTGAGTCAGAGATATACTGTACTTAAAATAGTAATATAGGTACAATGGAGATAATGACCAAGAAATAGAGACAAAAATTGCAATGATTTAATGCATCTTGAAGCATCAAGCCATGGTCTGTCATGCAAAAACACAAGGCCAGAAGAAACGTGAAAGTAGCCATAACCACAAGAATGCTATTGCATATGCAATCAAGCTATACAATGATGAGGCATACAACTGGGAGGCTGGATACAAAAGTACTCTATTTGGAATGCAGTCAACTATGGTACTGCAGTCAATGTACTGTGATTGCCTGTTGGAATAGCTTGCTGCTTAGGAGAAGAAGAAAAAAAGGCAGAAGAAAGGTCAGCTTGTGAAGGATAGACTACCAAGGTTGCTCACTGCCAACAAGTTCTATCAGCATATTGTTGAGCATGAGAAGACCATGGCAGAGGAATAGGCTGCTTGCAAAAGGCACCACAAACAATGAGAGAAACAGACAGCAATATTGAGTACCTGGAAGAAGGCAGAAGAAGCACATAAGCAGAGGAACAAGGTATGAAAGGATGCTTACCAGGAAGAGTTATGTTAATGGAATGAAGAAAGGGAACATGTTATGACTGACCCAGGTAGGGATAGAAGTAGTCTTGCAGAACAAGGACAAGGTTCATTAACTTGCTAGGGCCACCTAGCAGAGGTGATCAAGGAGTGTCCACTTGAGAGTAGGACAAAGACTTTGTAGGAGATGCTAGTGGTGCTACAGTAGCTGTTACAATCCACCCCTGGCTGAGAGCAAGGGATGTAGCTTCACTCTGGAAACTGGAACCCACTAAGGACAACTCATTCTTTTCTTTAACTCTGACCAACAATGAACGATGGGAGATAGAGGTTATGTTACAATTTTCCTTGTTCATCGCTGCATACTCTTCATCTCCATTCCCTGCAATCTAGAAGTCCTTCCTGGACTCTTTCAGCATGATCTAGCTTGCTCTTTCTTTCTTCTTCTGAGTCCGGTACTCACAATCGTTCCTATTGATTCCCCTTAGTGATGTTCTCTTCCACTCTTTGCTTCAGTCGTCACAAGGTACTGTTCCTGACCTCATGGTCATCTCTTTTGACATGCATTTCACTTCCACATGGACAGCATCCCTCCTGACCACTTCTCTCACAACGGTCTAGTGTCCCCGTCTTCCATTGTTCCCAGTTTGGTAGCCATCTAGCTATATAAACCTTGCTGCCCTGTATCTTAGTCTTTACACTTGATCTACACAATATACGCCTAGTTCTTGTGACCAAGCCTTCGCTTGTCCCTAGTCCCTTAGTTGAAGCTTCGCTTCTTCCTTAGTCCCTCAGTCTAGACTTTGGTCTATCCCTCAGTCCCCTTAGTCTGTGACTGTCTGTCGCATCCACAGTCCTTGATCTCTTTTGAGGTCGTTGGTCTCTTCGTGAGTATCACCCTTGAAGGTCCCTTGGTTACTAGACTTGCATCTGCATAACAGGTTATGCAGATGCTAGCAGGCCCAGGCTGCTAGCCTATACTAGGAGATGGATGGATTGCTGGACTATTTTCCAATGGGATACTCGCTTGCCACTAACCACCCAGACTCCCTCCTCCTAGATCTGGATCTCTGGGTAGATCCAACTCTGGCACAGCACAAGACCACCTAATTGGGATGCTAGATTGGTACCTTGGCTATGGAGATGCCACCATCACTGTAGATGCCACAGATGCTCCACTATTTCCAATGGCTAAGTTTTATTCTATTTAATTTCCATTTCTTGTTTCATCAGCAAGTTCTATTTATATTTCTTGCCTTACTCAAACAAGATTCCCCAGGGATTTCCCTATGCCCTCTTTTTTCTTATGGATGTTTATATCTCCTAAGGTACTCTCTCATGTACCTCATGATCCTTCTATCCCCATCTATATAAAGACACCCATATGTACTCTGTAAACTCTAAGTTAGTTCTATGCAATCTTATGTGGTGGCTAGCAACTGCTTCAAGGGAACCTTAGTTCCAAGCAAGATCTGTCTATACTCTCTTTCTCTTTCATTGTTACCCTTAGATCCTTGAATTATAGAGGTTGCTGGTCTATCACCCTCAAGCCCATTAGACTAAGGAGGTTAGTTATCAAGGTTGCCTAACTACCATGTTAGTGTAACACTAGTAGTCAAGGAAGGCAATGAGATGAATTGCAAGAAGAACAAGTCTAGGGTATGTACAGGCAAGTGGCAAGGCTTATATACCCTAGCTATGGAAGATCATGGAATCTGAAGGAATATTCCATGGCAAAGCAGATAATGACTAAAAGTGCTGACTATAGAATATGATGGAATGTGATGGAATTGGATGGAAGGAAGCACTGATGAAGCAAATGGAATGGTATGGAATATCATGGAACAAGGAATGAGTCAGCACAGAAGAAAAGAAATAGTGTCCTAGGCGAGGGTCAAACTAGTGACTAGTGGTAATACAAAGAAAAAGGAAAGAATTGTAATAGAACACACAAAGCAGGAAAAGCACTATGTCCACTGGGGGAAGCCAAAATGGGGAAAGTTGGAGGATGCAATTCCAAAGCCCATTGCCAAAGGTGGTGGGGACCAAGTAACACTTGAAATTGAGGAGGGTGATGGCAAGGACAATGAGGGGGTTGAAACCAATGATGGTATAAATGAGGAGTAGTGCTGCAATGATAAGCCACATAGATGGCTTAGATGATCATTGATTTGCCCTATTTGGTGTGGTTTAGGTGAAGGCCAGCATGATAAGTGTTACAATTCGCCCTCAGGACTCTAATGGGACACACTTCAACCATTGGCAACCGGAACCAGACATATAGGACAACACTTACTTGCTCTATGTAGAGCAATGGAGGAACAACAACATTACAGACTTGCTGGAAGCAGAAGCAGCCAGGCTACACAAGGAGGACAACGGACTCCTGGACTATTTGCCCTATGGGATACGGGATCTCTACCAACCGCCCAGACTCCCTACTCCCCAATCCAGATCTATGGGTCGATCCCACTTTGGCAAGACATCGCATATATTAGGAGGGCCTGGGAGTCATACCTTGGCATGAACACTTTGGGAATGCCACTGATGCACCACCATCACTGTAGACACCACTGATACACCACCATTTCATTTGCTGAGTTTCATTCCATTTCATATTCTCTTTCTGGCAATCGCTATTACTATTTATATCTCTCGCTCAGTCAGCTTCTCTTCTCTATTTTCAATTTCCTATTTAGACAGGACACCCCAGGGAAACCCCAGGGATTCCCCTATGCCTACCTTCCTCTTATGGACGTTTACCTCTCCTAAAGCGTTCTCTCACATGCTTCGTACTCTGACTCTTCATAGTATTTATAGTGTTACAATTTTCTCTCTCTTTCCAAACCTCATACTACTCCTCATCCCTTGCGATGTAGAAGTCCTTCCAGGACTATTCCAATACGACATATATTGTTCTATTCTCCTCTTTCTCCATTCTCCATTCACCGTTGTCTTCCTTGACCTTCCCTAGTGACGTTCTTCTTCCATTCTTCTCTACAGCCATCACAAGGTAACGTTCCTAACCATATGGTCACTCTCTTCCTTTCCCATAGCGGTGTTCCATTTCCGCTCTTCTCTATTGCCACCGCATGGTAACCGTTCCTGACCTTATGGTCATCCTTTGATGTGTGTTTCACCTCCACATGGACAGCACCCCTCCTGACCGTTTCTCTCACAACAGTCTAGTCTCCCCGTCTTCCATTGTTCCCAGTTTAGTAGCCTCTTAGCTATATAAACCTCACTGCCTATATCATAGTTCTTTACACTTGATCTATGCAATCTACATGGCTCTTGTGACCAAGCTCCCGCTTGTCTCCAGTCCCCTTAGTCAAGACTTCTGTCTATCCCTCAGCCCCCTTAGTCCACAACAATCTGTCGCATTCTTAGTCTCTGATCCCTTCTGAGGTCATTGGTCTCTTCGTGAGTATCACCCTCGAAGGTCCCTTGGTTACTAGACTCGCGTCTGCGTAACATATAGCGCCCATCTCGTACCCTGTAACCTTAAGTTAGTTCTATGCAATCTTATGTGGTGACTTAATGACTGCCTTGGGAAAGCTTCGCACTTTAGGCGAGACCCTTTGCTCCTCAAACCTTCTCTTCCCCTTGATCCCTGACCTGGATACTTGGGACCTTCTATTGAGTGGAGCCTTATTGAGATATACGATCTGTCACCCGTTTCCCTTGACTCACGGTCACTGTGTCTCCTCATGAGTACCACCTGTGCGGATTCAAGGAGGTTAGTTTCTTGAGGTTGTCGTTAGCCATCCATTCCTGACCACATGATCAGTCTCTTCCTTTCCCTTAGCAGTGTTCTTCTTCTGCTCTTCTTTACTGCAACCACTAGGTAACTGTTCCTGACCACATGGTCACTTTCTTAATACACATTTCACTCTCTTCTTGGACAGCCTCTCCTGATTGTTTCTCTCATAATGATCCTGTGCTCCCATTACCATTGTTCCCAGTACAGTAGTCATACTTGTACTTAAACCCTGCTGCCCTGTATTGTAAACCTCACACTTGATCTACGCAATATACACTAGCTCTTGTGACCAAGTTTCTGCTTGCCTTCAGTCCCTCAGTTGAAGCTCTTGCTTCTCCTTCAGTCCCTTAAGTCTACAACCTCAGTTGTACCCCTAGTCCTTGATCTCTCTTTGAGGTTGCTGGTCTCTTTGTGAGTATCACCCTTGAAGATCCCTTAGTTACAAGACTTGTGTCTGTATAACAATATCACTAAATCTTATTATTAACAAGTCTATATAACTTGTGTGAAGGTAGCTGCACTATGCAATCTATTTTTTTTTGTGTTGTGGCTGATAGGCAGACATCAAAAATAAAGTGATCCAAGTGCCAGTCTATGACTATACTATCCTATACTGTAACTTCAGCAGTCCCATCTACTTTGGCACTTTCTGAAAACACACAATTCTACTTACCTCTTTGGCCATCCACAAGGCTATATAGTACCTGTATTGTATTCTGGTCCCCTACAAGCTTGAACAAGCACAATCGACATAGAAATGAACAAGATAGTCAAGGTGGAGGTTGTCACACTGAACAGTAACACTGGTGTCACCTGCCAAGCCATGCTGTGTCTGAGTTTGAACCCTGACACCCACAGTCCCATGCCGACTCACTAAAGCCCTCCAGCTGCTTCACCTTCATAGGTCTGGTCGAAGCAGCCAGCAAAGCGGAAAGCATCGTGCAACCTCCAACTCAACAGTGTCAACATATGAGTTGCAGATACAGGTGGCCCTAAGCTTAAATCTATCGGACTATCCTTACATCGAAAATATACTATAATCTCTAGCTATGTGCTTGTTCATAAACTAGTACACCCTCGCATGAGTGCCAACACTGTGGGCTCACAGTGTTGAGCTGAGTTTGATTTTCAGTCATGTAACCATCCGTGACGGTTTGTGTGACTGCCGAAGTTGCTGTACCGCCGAAGTTACAGTATAGGATAGTACTTCATGAGGGTTCCAAAGGAGAACTATCTCGACCAATTCTGTGGACGACCGGATGCCGCTCCGAGTACAGAAGTCAAGAAATGAATGCAGAGGAAGGAGGACGTGCAACTCGTAAAGCGGTGCTAGTCCTGCTCAGCGCACTCGGCTATTTGCATTCTACCAACAAAAACTCTTACATTCACGTATTTTGGCATAGGCTACGGCGCGGAAAGCTGTAGTGAGAGACAACGGACACGAATCAGTAAATAACCTAATATTCATTGGAGTACAGAAGAAGAATGATGATGATAATGAGAAAAACAACTATCATGACATTGCATAGCAAGAAACTTTAAAACTCGTTTCAGAGAGAGCACCTAACAGAGACCCATTCAACCAAGCGCAATCCAGTCGCACGCGCGCATAGATTGACTGACGTGCCACGGCATCCTGATGACCGTCTCCTTGTGCAGTTCGTTGACCGTACATCGTTCACTGCACAACACGAATCTCCCCATCCCCGACTCCAGTCCCGTGTACAGGCATACCGTCGGCGGGCGGGACGCGCGAAAGTAATAGATTGTAGCTGACATGGTGTCGATGAGTGTGTACAAGTCGTCGTCCTCTCTCGCGTCGAAGTTCTGACCCCGGATGGCCTCCAGCTGCGCTGGGTCCCCGCGTCTGAACTTGCCAGTTTCTGTTTTGGAGAGATCTGTACCGGAGGGGCTGTACGATGTTCTCGGCAAGGCAGCGATTGCACCTCCGTACATGAAGTCAGAGGCTTCCTCCGCAGATATTAACCCCTTGACGCCAACCAGCCATGGCTGTGCTTGCACTATGCGTCCAGAGGTTCCGTATGCCACCAACAGAGGCGCAAGTAGCATCAGAAGAAGCGCGACGACGAAAATGATCCATACTCTAGGTTGATCAAGTTGACCATATCCGTTGTCCTCTTCAAGCTTCTGAAGGAGCTTATAATAAACATCTAAACCGATCCCAATGAGAAGCAGTTCCCAGAATAAGTTGGGGAGATAATTGGCGATGAACCGCCTGCACGAGCGTCGCGTAGCGAAAGAGACCGCTGGAAAGTCCCTCCACCGGATGGCTGCTGCACGACAACCTCCAAGGACAATGGCTTCTCTTTCTGTCATTCCTACGACCTGAATTTCCGGCTCGATGTCCCATAAATTCGCTCCCCAATGGTCTTCTTCTGCATACCAACAAGCAACGTTGGGAATTCGAGAAGGGAGAAGGGAGACCATGCGCTCCACCAGGCGATCGTTGTCATTGGCCATCGAGAGTCTCACCAGTGCTTGTAGCTCTGTTTCTCGAAAGTGTGGATGGATACGATGTTCGAAGAAGCCCATTAGAGCGTACACCCTGTCTGCCCTGAAGTGCAGTTTAGCCCCAGGCTCTGCCAGTGCATCTAACCTCCCGCTCGTACGTCGCCAAAGGGCAGCCTTGAGAAGCGAGAGTCTCTCCAGCCTCTCCAATGGGTCTCTCAACCCATATGTATTGATGATGGCTGATTCCACAGGGAACTCAGCATAGGAGCGATTGGCGAGTTGATGGAGGTTGATGGACATAACTCTTCTGTCCTTAAACCTGAAGCGCAACTCGCGGCTTAAGAGGGCTTCGGGAAATGTCCAGAGACGTTGACTATACATTTTCCATGCGTCCTCCTCCTCGACGTCCCTCGTGATCTCAGAAGAAGAAGGACAGAGCATGATAAGAGTGAACTCGGCGCCACGGTAAACGTCCGCCATTCTGTATAGATCCTTGTCGACCTCTTCCGGAGGCTTGTCCTCTTCTCTGTCTGTCAGCGTCAGGTCGATCCAGTATGCGGTCTGACTGAGTGATGCGAGAACGCTTTCGACCTCCGCAATGAATGCCGCCTCCAAAGCGGCGCTAACCTCCCTGGGTGTTCCTCGCAAAACAATATCATCGTATCGGTATGAGATAGCGACGTATTTCTGTTGCTTGATGATATTTGGTTCTGTGCAGATGTTCCAGGACAACGACTCGTGATCGTATATGAGAAGTCGACGTGGATGTGTCGAATGCGCGATTTCGCGGACGGGCTCCGCTCCTAGTCGCGCGGTTCTTAACGAATATTCGCGAGGGGAACGGGCTGCCCAGAGCTGTCCGTAGTATCTCGACAAGTAGGCGGGGTAGAATCCAGTATACTTGGGCGTGTTGAATGGCCATATGAGCGCAAGCGTGAACCAAGTCCAGCGGATCAGCCAAATTGGGATGTCTTCTGGTCGAAGCGGTGGATGAAGTACGAGCCAAACGGCGAGTTTCCTCCCTTTCGGAGTGTTGTCTCTGACAGCGACCTCAACTCCGATACTGATGGCCCGAGTCGAGGGATTGACCGCTTGGACCACGAGTTGTTTACACCTGCCCGAAGTAGGGCTGACGTATCGCTGCCGCAGCCCATGGTAGGTGACCCGATACTGGTTATCGTAACAATGTGGTGGCTCCGTTTTCTGGGACGGAGGGCCGTAGGAAGGCTCGTGGGACGTCTCCATGGCACGCGGAGTCAGACCTACAGGATATTCAGCAAGACAAGCCACCGACTACATCAGGACGGACCTAGGGGCGTCGAAGTAGGACAGTCGTTCGACCCTAAAATTATATGCTGTACTTATAGTGGTGACGCACGGCAAGACCCGCAGGCCTCCTACACACATATAAAGTCGTGAGAATGGGCAAATGAGTTGCACCCCACCCCACTGGCTAATCGTTTGTTACCGTGGGCAGAAGTGGGCTTCTTGTCGCGTGCCACTTGATTGCCGATCGACAGACATTCGTAAAGACAGCAGTGAGTGGAGCCGTGGACCTGGCAACCAAGAAGTCGGCAATACAGGTTTGCCAAACGCCCCAGATCCTTGCAGGTCTGTGATGAACGTCAACCTCGTAGACTGGAAGCTTACCAGCCACCCAAACTTGAGTAACTAGAATGATGACCAGGGTGATCGATGTCGATGCAACCACCGCGTATACAACAACAGCTCCAACAGCGAAAGTCAGAGTAGCAGTGTCGACGCTTCATACTGAACACTGAGGTCTCCTGGAGTTACTGAAATCGTTGGAAAATCAGAGTCGATCAGTATGTATCGTCACAACTTGGGCAATTGGATCGAATGGATTGACCTTGGCATCTGCTGGACTTTTTTTCCTAAGCTCGTTTTTATGCTCCTAAGGTAGTCTGTTAATCCGACCGAGTTTGCAGGCTTGTCTATACTAAATGGTACTGCTAAGGGTCTTGCTGCGTTTGTTTTCTCCACAACTTCCACGAGCATGATGGTGTGAGGATCATCACAACCTCCAAGTGGAATACCTTTTAAGCATACATTGGATGGCTTTAGAACTACATGCAAAGATCAACCAGGTGGGAGGCTCACAGAAGTGATGTCGTTGAGACAATGTCCGAGTCTCCGAACGCCACTGGTGTCTGCTTGGATCGAATGGGCTTCATTTGCGTGCTCTACCAGATTCCATTGAGAAAGTGTCATCTCACTGACATGAGGCTTCTTACGATAGCATGTCCGACCTGGGGGGAAAAATACTGGACGTGGCAGACTCACAACGTAAGTGGTGATCAGTATCCCTTGCGATGCGGCAATTTCGCGTTTCGAAGTGTAGGGCCGGCAAGGACGGTAGACGACCTCATGATCCAATCACCGTGCAGAATCCGATCCGCCAGCACTAAGCGACATGGAGAATGGGAGCTCATCTGCTCGGGATGAAGAGAAGAAGACGCCTTGGACCTGAACGTAGACGAACTCAGATCTGTTACATATATGAAACGCCTGGTGTCTAGACAGGAGGAGAAGACTTGCTACGATCCGTTCACGTAGTACGTCATCCAACCATTGGATTGCGCAACCGTTGCGCATTATCATCGATCTCTCTTGCACAGATATCTTGCTCCATACATCTAGTGGGTGTGAGTTTCCATTTTACTAGGGCAATCAGCTGGGACGGCAATCAGTGCTACTGCGAGTAGATGGAATGGCACCCCAATGGACCCATGCGTAAAAGCTGGCTGCCAGGCCAATGCATTTCCGTTCGGGTCCGAATGGGGAGCATACCAAGTGAGGGGCGTTTGAAACCCGACACCTTACCCCGCGCGCGTCGCTCGGCAGCCAAGATGTTTCACGTCGAAAGCGCGTTTGACTTCCGGTTTGACGGCAGCAGAAGCGGCGGATGTAGCACGGCACGACTGCAAATCGTATCGCGAAGGCATCCGGGTCTGGAAGCACGGGTCGCGGGAGAGGCTCACCCGAAAACAACATCATGTCGTCACCCTGATGGCACGCGCGCGTCGTTGGCTTGCACGAAATATTGCGCTACGGACTCTCAGTGGGTACATCTGGCACTTTCGTGGAAGGTGCCCAGTGCGTCAGAGCTACTTACCTGCCAACCTCTGACGAACAGATCTATGTATACATGCTTCAGCTTGCAATTGTTTCGCCGTTCGCCGTTCGCCGTTCAAAGTTCAAGCTTCAAGCTTCGAGTTTGGCGACTGCGACCAACTCCGATCGTCAACGAAAATGAATGCCGTTGTAAACCATCAGTCCATTTCAAAGAGCCGTCCGTCGGACGCAATCCATGATGAGCAAGTTGACCGCGACGTCGACAGCTGTCGTTTGAGAAGACGGACTCCCGATCAGAAATTGACCGTACATCGTGGAACGTACCGCTCCTCGCCGTGTCTCGCCATCAAATACTCAACCCCATGACAACAAGCTGCGGGCATAGACTCGGATGATGGCGGACATATTCCCCGGGACCAGCCTTCCCTTGTAGCTGGCATGAGCGTCTGTCATGACACCGGGGCTCCGCAATCACGACTTGGAACGTGCCACATTCAATCGCGATCTGTTTGAACTTCCGATCTGGAGCTATCGATACATCTCCCATCCCGAATCACAGTCAATCACAACGTCAATCACTCGTTTCAATCAGCACATGGCGTTTCATGGTTCGTCAGATAAGTTGACAGGCAGGGACCAAGCGCAGCTCGCTAGTGGGGTCACCGAGCTGTCATGTCGACCCCAAGTCAGGGCATTTTGATCAATAAGATTTCCTCGGAGCTCACTCTTTCCATTCAGGTAAGTACTACGGGCACGTGCGTATCAGGTCTCAGCGCTTGTCGGCTGTTCATGTGAACCTTTTGGATTCTGGAAGCACCCCCGATCATAATGGCAACCCGCGTCGACGTACACACACGCCAGCAACCCTTCACCCACGTTTTTTTGTCCCCCAGCTCGTCGTTGGGCCGAGTAAGGACCGTACGTGAAGTAACGAGGGAATGGAAAGGACGAAACATACGTACACATCTTGTCACACACGCGAATTTCAATTTACCGTGGACGAGGTGGGCGTACCCGTCATGGGACGACCGCGGTTTCCATGAACGCGATGACATCCGCTGCCTTCGGAGATATGACCCGTGGAAGTCACTTGGTACGGCAAAAAACGGAGAAAAAAGCTATGCCCCTTCGCTTACAATCCTCGCAACCTTTTTTTCTGTCATACAAACTCTGATCGCGCAGGCCTGAATTACTACCTTGGAGTAATGGTCTGTGCAATCAAGTCTGGGATCCCATTGTAACACCAATGCACAGCCTGACCCCAAGTATAAACTCCGCTGGGCAGACTACAGCGGCTCTCAGAAAACTTCAAACTCAGCCCGGCAACATTCGGCATCTTGGTGACCAACAACCAGCTCTTGAGGATCTTGCTTGGTTTTCCTTCGAACGAGCTTGTCCGCGTTCGCAGAACCAGAACAAAAGTGACGCTCAAATGTGAACAGTAAAATTATAGAGCAGAATCCCCAATATCGTAAAACTGATGAATCAGTACACTGAGAGGGTCTTATCAGATATCCAAGTAGACGCAAGGCCTGTGTGTCCATGGGGAAGTCGTCCCGGGCGTCTGGAACCGGCCAAGCAGTTGGTTACGGGCCACATCACTCGTGATCTTTGTCGCCCTCGCGGGAGAATCGGGTCATGGGTACGCCAAGGTCTCCCAAGAGACATGTTCTTAGATGCCAACGATCGTTCGGGAGTGACATACTGCATGGATCATTTGGACGTCATGATGGAGTCATGACGTCCTGCATGGGAGTCGAGGGACCTCGGCATGAACTGAACGCTACTCACGGGTCGTATTCGAGAAGTCGAGAAGCCCCTTCCCTCAATCCACCCCGCGAGCATCCGAGATGGTAACTGAGGCCTCTCTGCCTCGAAGAAGCACAAATGATCGTTGCCTGTGGCGTTTGTATGGAATGACGAGCCTACAGTCAGGCGCAGTATCGTCGCTCCAATCAAAGCACGAAACCTTGTATGTATTTGGATGACCGTTCTCATACACGTTCAAGGAGGCTTGGAAGCTCCGAGATCACGTTCGTCGGACCAGGTTATTACCTAAGGTAAAGAGGGGTCCTGGATCCAGGACCTCGCGTTGCACGCAAAACCCATCAGAGCAGTAAACCCACACTCGGCGTGGATACGAACAGGTTGAGAGAATTTTCATCGTCAAGAACCACTTCTAGAATCACCTAACCCGTCCCTGTGCTGTCCGCCAGTGGCCTGTGATCAGAACGACACGTTGGAATCACCAAGTCCTGTGCGTTCCCCGCTCCACATTCAGCACTGCATGTGATTAACCCAGGCACTGGGAGTCTCACGTCTGATTGAATCTGATTTTGACGGCCCAATGCGGAGAATCTGGGCCAGGATTACCACAGAACCTGAAACATGTCCGGATGGACCAATGTTCAAAAGACTAGCTGAATTAGCTCCAAACTAGAACGAGGGAAAATGGAAGCGAATATGACATGGGTGGCAAGTCGGCATATGCAGGCCATGAAGTGTATCGAATTTGGTTAGATGAATGGCGCTGGGAGGAGGATGTCATCAACCGTAAACTGATCAGTGATTTGTTCTCATGATGGGCTGGCGCGTCAAAACCTAAAAGTAGTGGGAGAGGATCTCGTAAGGGATGGTGCGACCAGCGAGTTTGCAACGTACTACGCGGGACAGCGAGAAGACGACACGTAGATTAAGCCATTTAGCAATGTACCTGCCGACGCCGCTTGACATCCCGAGTGAAAGTTATGTCTCGGCCGCTGATTCGGATATGTATGTTCGCTTGAATTAGGAGAGGAGGGCCGAAATCTTTGGCGGCGTTCATAACAAGGCTGTTCCGCGACACGACTGGTGATGTCACATTTGTGCGACAATACACGGGGAAGTAGCACAGGACTAATTGGCGAATTACGCCGACGCGGGAAGGGTCCTGAGATCGGTAACCCGAACGAGAGTGTGAGAATATCAGATTTAAAGTTGTTTGAACCTGCGTCGGACTGAATGGTACGGTAATGCTGATGCCATGGCTGTCGGCAGGACAGCTGCCACGTCGTGAGTTAGCCCACGGGCGCGAGATTAAACTTTGCGAGACGCGGGATACTCACAGGAGATCTGGCTGCGCACAACGCACACGAGCAACGTCGTGGCTTGGGTGCTTGACCGAGTGGGAGCGGCCACTGTTAGTCAACCAACGCCGGTCCTTGGCGGACGTTGAGACTGGTTGCAACGTTCGGTGTAAATGATTTCAACGGTAGATCTCATGACAAAATGGAGATAGGCAGGCTTGGCGATTCATATCCGGATGCAAGTACTTGAACAACTTGGAGGATGGATCCTCCCAAGCAGCCTCCTGGGAGATGGGAAGAGAATACTGTGGTTACATAATCAAAAATTGGTTCCAAGTTCGACGGCGTGTGCAACAGTTGTCCAAGTCTCAAGTGTTGGCGTTTCGGGTTGAGCTGACAGACCGACCATGCCCATCAAGCATCTCGAAAGTGAGTCCAAAGCCCGATTTCTCGTTTTTAATACTTGTTCGAGTGTCGACGAATGACTGATGGCAACCACGTTTGTCAGACTATCTCGCCGAGCGGAAACACTTGCAAACGTTTTCTCTTAGCGTCTTGTCAGACTCGCGTCTTGGGATCGATGCGTCTTACTATTTGCAACAGCTCACCGACAACCCACCTTCGCGCGAACCCCTTCTCGCCGCCACGGGCGGTCTGCCTCTCGCCCTAACCCAACGCATCGAAGCCGATCTTCGCGCGCTCGAAAAACTTCACATCAAGCCCGTTTTCGTCTTCCCTGGACTTCTTCCTTCCAAGCGATGGAAACAATACCAACACCACGCCGAATACAGCGAAGCATGCAGAGACAGGAGAGACGCGTGGGCCAAGTACGAAGCTGGTCAGGAGGAGGCCGCCGTCAAGTTGTTCGAGGGTCGTAGTGGTCTTGCTCAGTGGGATCTTTGGCGTATGGTTCTCCGCATCTTTAGGCATCGGAACGTCGAGTTTCTCGTCGCGCCATACGTTGCTTGGGCGCAGGTGGGTCCTCCCGTGCACAGCTTTCCATGCGTGACGCTCACCGCGCTTCAAGTTGATCTATCTCCTCCGACACCCGAAATCATATATCCATGCCGTCTATGGTCCAACCGACACTTTGCTCTATCCAGGGGTAGACAAACTGATCACCTCCCTTGATCTTACTTCCAGCGCGCCGTCGTTCACCTGTACCTCGAAGCGCTCCATACTAAACGATCTGGGGGTTACCGAAGATCAGTTCCTCGACATCGGGATATTAGTCGGGTTCGATCACTCCCCAACCTTTCCGCCCAACATGCACGACCAGGCGCTCAAGGCCACCGTCGACATGGTCAAATACTACAAGTCTGGACACGCCGCTGTGACTGCATTTGCAGAGCACCACGGCGTTAAAACGACGCAATACGCAGATCAGTATGCCCGGACGCGTTCGATGATCAAGTATTCTCTGATATTGTCGTCCGAAGGGACTGTCGTACCGCTTCCTCTCGTTGTCACCACGCCTCCTGTCCACGGTCACCAGAATCATCATCCCCACCATCCGACGGCGGCCGATATCCCTTTGGACCTGCATGAGATCTTTACTCACCGGCTACCAGACGAAGTTTACTTTTATCTGTCTCGGGGGCTCTTGGGTCCTCAAGCGCTCGTTTGGTTGACGAGTGGTCAGGTCGTCGAACCACCACCGCTTGACAACGGCGAAACCACCGAGTATAAGCGATTCGTCAAGGAGGTCGTTACCGATGGCCAAACTGGTCCGCGCGCGACGGCGCTTGCGCTCATAAGCAGCGTATCACACACGTTTTGGAACAACCGAAAGGTGACGGGAATTTTCTGGTTCGATAATCCCGCTCCACACGGACAAAAGCCCATACAACATAATTCGGCACAGACCGTGCAACTTGCGGAACGCGTTGCAGGCTGGAACGTTAGCTACGCGATCGTGGAGGAGGAGCTGAGACGACAGAACGTGGGTAGTTCCTTGGTACTATTACGCTTAATGCTGACTGTCATGTGATGATGTCTAGTCGTCGACGATCGACTTCGCGTTATGTCTGGGTGCGACGGCATCGGAGAAGCTTGCACTACGGACCAAGGGGAAGACGAGCCTGTCAAGTGGTCAACTGGACAAGAAGGACGAGGTGGTCGCAAACGTTATCTGGCGATTCCTGGAATTGCGGGGGTGAGTGGCTTCTTTGGGGCGGAAAGGCAAGCACGAACCGATGGATTGGAACTGCAGGTTCCTGCTCAACTCCCACATGCATTCACCGTTGGCGAGAGCGATGCACACAGCAGTCAAACAAGCGCGTCTGAACGACAAGTTTCAAGAGCCGCTGTACTTGTTCCTGGAGCTAGTGAGAGCGGGGGTGATGCACGGACACTTGTGGTCTGGCCGGGCATTTAGTGGCGGGCCAAGCTTTGGGACCGGTAAGAGGGGGTTCTCACGTTGTTTGACGTGTCTGAGCGTGACGATTACAGAGGATGAGAAATCGTGTATGCTGCTTGTGATGAGAGTGCTGAGCATTGTACCACTGAACTTTAAGGTGAGCCGAACGTGCTGGCGTTTTGATGGTGACCCTGACGGGGAGGTGATTTACAGTCACAAGCATGGTCTGCGCCGCTGTCACGTGAACTGCTGGTGTTTAACTCGTTTGTGCGATCGCTGACACGGGCACTACGCACGTTGCTGGAGGTGACGACGCTGAACATGCTGCTCCGGAATGATGCGCGAAGGGCGCGGGACGATTTGCTTGATATCACCATGTCGCTCCCCTTTCAGTCTGAGGTGAACACTGGATTTGGGGTGCTGGCGAAGGTGTACTTGGATACGCTGACGCATCTGAACAACCAAACTCGGGTGAGAGACCCGAACGCGGAAGGGGTGAAGGAGTGCAAGCAGATGGCGCTCGAGATCTGCGAGGAGACGTTCCCAGGGGTGAAGTATCCGAAACAAGAAGTGGAACGGGGATTCCGGTTCTGGGACATTGTAAGGCGCATGATGATGGGACAGAACTTGAGGCTGACATGTGTGCGACGTTTGCAGGCGTTGACTGCCATGAGGCAGCTTCACTCGGAGGGTGCGGTGTTGCGCGAGTTGATCGACCAGTTCGAGGCGGCAGAAGCGTGGCTCGCCCCGATGCGACCTTGACGGCAATTTGCAGGGTCAGGCGGGGACGAAAAAAAAAAAAAATGAAATGTTTTATTTTCGAGCTCGTAGGTACTCATTGGCGGATGGGAAACTGCGCGCGCGCAAGGAGTGGGAACGGTGACCGAAAGAGGAAATATGGATGACACGTGACTTTTGTCGGAGTGTGAAACAAGTGGACTCCGCTTGAAGGATGATCTGAGATCTGGTGTGTGGAAAAAGGAAATCGAACATCTCGCTGTTTATCGGGTGGATCTGGTTTTCTCATCCCATGACAGCGTCGAGTTGGCTCGCGTGGCACAGGTATAAAATTCGCTTTTCTCTCTTCCCCCCCCACAGAGACCCATCGGACGTCATGTTCCATCCCTCCATACACATGCTCGACTGCGATCCCCTCAAACAGAACACCGGCCATCTCTACCTCTGCCAGCCACACACAATCCAGATCATCCAGCTCGTAGAGGCCACACCCCCGCCCCGCTGCATATCCTCCGTCATATACTCCTCCTCCTCCTCGGCATCCTCCTGTCCCTCCACCTCCGACTCGGACGAGGACCGCTCCTCCTACTGCTCCTCCATCGTCACCCCCGACGACTCGTCCCATCACCGCGAACCCATCCCGTGGACGGACGACACCTACAGCACGCGCATGAAGCGCGTGCACGCCTGGAGAGACGCCTTCGTCAAAGCGACCTCCAGTCCGTCCGTCCCACCACCATCGCCATCGTCCCCTGACGCGCACCCAGTCACTCGGCCGACGTCTCTCAAGCGAAAGACGAATCCACATCACACCGATGACGACACCGTACGTCCTCGTTCTTTTCCGCTCTGCCGCAGCCACTCATCCGTCTCCCAGGTCTCACATTCTTCAAAACGGTCACGCTCCCGCGATGGCCACAGCATATCCAGGCTCACGGGCTACCCTTGTCCCGCTTGCGATACCCTCTTCCCTTCCCTCCCCAGTCTCCGGAAACACGGTCGCTCTCCAAATATCCCCGAAGCCTGCCGTGCCGCTGTCGAATACAAATTCGAATGACTTCTTGCACTTTCTTCACCTGACGATCATCATTACACCATTGTACGATAACGCACGACTATTTCGCACTCGTCTACCGTACATACATTTCTCATACGCTGTATCAAGCTGGCGAAGTTCAAGGGCTGCATTGTACATTATCTGATTCTACTAGTTTCACCTTAATTATACCATATTAATCCGAGTACTCCTCGTTCCGCTTCTCCCAGGGTCGACTGCACGCTGAAACACTCGGTTTCGTCTGCGCACAATGTTCGGGGTTGGCTGCTATCACACCCGTGCCACACATCCAGCCGCATCTGGAACGACATGGGAATGCCAGCATAGAGTGGAACGCGCCCGGAACTTGGCACAGACCGCCGGACTTTTCAGCCTCCCACGGCGAGCACGGGCACTGCCAAGGGCTGACCTGACCCGACGTTCCAGTCGTGTCCTTTGTTGTACCTCCTGATCAGCCCCGGTGAACACTCTTTGGACGACATGTTCCTGGACAGAAACGGGTCCGACGCCAGTGGCAGTGTGTCCACACAGCCTGTGCGAGCAGGTGCCAGTGGCGTCGAGCGTCGAGCGTCGAGTGTTCTTTTCCTCCGGATATGGCGTGCCCGAGATGGCAGTTTACTTCGAACCCGTCTGCCGTAAACGGGTGTCTGAACGCTATACCTTGGGGGATCCCGCGCATTCGCATCACCCACTGATCGGTGCTACGTCGCCGTTCATTTCGTCCGCTGGTTCTTCTGCGTGTGTATTATCGTTCGGTTCGAGGTGCATCCACATGGACAGGCGGACGTCTAGTGTTATTGTTTTGACGCTGAACGGAATCGCATCATTCTCGAGTTCCTTTACCGACGGATGGCGTCGCCTCTTTCTCCGACGTCGATACTAGCCCTGCGATGAGTGGAACGAGGTCCGTCGGCGGAGGCTATGATCGGCTCTGCGTGTCCATTGGACAGTACATAACGGTCGTCCCTTGGCTGATCGCCGCGTCGTGTGAGAGCGTGTGGCTGGCCCTCTGTGAGAAGAAGACTGGTCATGAAACTCGTCGACTCCCCCACAGCAGGGTTGTGCTGACAGCAAGAGGCCGTCGATACTCGCTCGTCCTCGTTCGCCTTCTTCCTATTCTGCTACCACCGCGTCCTCCGAGGTCCATCCCAAGAATGCCCGATCGCATGCACCGCCGCGTTCCCATCGTTTTGGCGAACGTGTGCTGACGAACACGCTACACACCCCCAAGCGTCGAGCCTCGACTGCTACTAGCGCGCTAGTCCTCTCCCACAGCCGCCTTGCAACCCCAAGCGTCTCTCGTTTTAGCGAATGCAGTGGGCGATTACTTCAAACGGTCGCTTCTTTTCCTCTGATCGTTCGAGAAGATGGATACCACCGAAATAGCCTTCGCTTTTACATGATGACCGGGTTCTGCCATCTATCCCAGCGGTGCGTACGTCAGATTTCGATGAACGTGGACGCGGACGGCAGCATTCAACCGATGTGCTTGCCAAGATTCCATTGATGCGGCGACAGGCTCACGGCTGGGACTAGGTGGGAGTGCACCTCTCCTCTTTCGTTTCATACGTATCAACCGTCTTCTTTGTGTCACAGAACGCTCCAACACCCTGCGCCGTCGCAACTTGCATTGCGTCATGCTTTCTTCGAAAGGACACCGGAAACGCTGGAGCTGGGTTACACCCGTGACTTTTTTTCCGACGCGGCGTATGTACACGCGTGCGAGATCGCAGTGGTGCACCGCCCCGCGATGTGAACGCCAGGTGACTCTCCAAAGGTAAACAGCGGAGATGATCACTTAATGTGGCAGACCTTGATGCATCCTCTTTCCTTCAAAGCACCCGATGGCATCGCGCTGCGTTCGTGTTCATGAACCTGGAACCTGGGATCGGGGGGTGAAGGTTGCAAGAATAGCGACGGCGGGACGCCACACGACCACGACTTCGTTTTCTGGCTCCTTTCGGGCGTGAGCGTGGTTCGTCTTCCGCGCGAGGCCTTTGAGAAACGTTGGACGGCCGCGGTGCTCCGAGCTAGTGAACGTGCGCGTGTTCGCCACCACGCCGTCTGGTGTGGCGATCGAGAGCAGGCGTTGCCTGACGAGGAGCGACTCTCGCGCACCCACCCGTCGACCGACTCCCACGAGACTGCGCCCAGTGCGCATCATGGACGAGGCGTGCAAAGCGAGCATCATCTGCGCCCCATTCCTTCGCATCACGAGGCCGTTTTCGTTCATCTCGTTCTTGGCTGTCGCCGCACTTTCCAAGTTCGTTGCCAGATCGCCCAGAGTCTTGGAGCCCTCGCTCCGCTCTGTTTCACGAGAACATGGTCGGCGATTTCAGGGTGCCGACTCATTTTCGGACGCGGTACCGCACCTCGAACGCTCTACCAAGGCATCTACACTAAAAACAAGCACCGGTGGCGCGAGATTGAGGGGGAGCTCCAAACGGAGCTCGACACGAGACGCCTCAAAAATGGAAACAGAGTTTCATTTGACGAGGGCGCTCTTGTTCTCGTGGTTAAGTAGGCCGGTCAGAACGTACTCACGATTTAGAATCCCTATGCCTGGGAGTCCGTCTGCAATTCGTCTTTCCAAACTCGTCTGAGAAGTGGCGAACACGTATGGACGGGCACGGGATCGATCGCCTCGGCTAGGGCACACCAGAACTTCGTAGCTATTCTTGGGACGCGGGTCATCCATGGGCGATCACCGGTGTCATCGATAGAGCACATCCAATTCTGTCGTGCACGCACACCGTCATAGCGGAGTTCGATGGTAATGCGCTTTGTAGAACTTGGTCCGGGCAGTTTCCGACGCGGCTAGGCTTCAAATTGGGGCAAGGCTGACAGTTTCGTTTCAGGATGCGCCACTATCTAATCGAGACGTATCGTTCCGCACGTTCACACGACGGGGTCGCGAGGCGTCGAAGGGGAAGAAAGGTGCCTTCATAATACGTGACTGGCGTACGCGTGATAAGGTAGCGACATTTCCCTGCCGAACCTTGGGGTCTCAAAACTGAGCGTCGGGGCTCTTTTTGTCTAGATTGTGTTGGTCTCCATTCGGTTGGGAGCGGGTTACCTTGGGAGTCTCTGGCTTCGTAAAATGGACGATCGAACGACCCTGATCGAGATGGAGGAAACAAATCCATTGGGACGAACATGTAAACTAGACAGTTCAAGTTCGTTCCCAATCCTGGCGGTGCAACATTGACATGACGATGTGGATCCGAGGCGATACTTGTTGTTGTGCGAGCACGAGGTCCAGGCCTCAGGCCCGACGTCTTTTCTCTTCCAGATCGGATCAGAAGTCGACACGATTTGGTTAAAACGAGCTCGAAATCGCTTTGAGAATTAAAATGGTGTATTTTTTTTTGCTCCTTTTACCCACGATTGCGTTCATATCGCGGCCCATCTATGATATGGCCTGTGAACGTTTGAACGACGACATGTGGTGAAGATCATATGGACATGATGCATCAGGACACGAAGTTGGAGGTTGCTTCGACTCGCGATTTGGGGGGCACGTATACATGGATCCCGACGATGAAAGGCGCAACATCGTAAAGGGATTACCTCGTTGATGAACGTTCAGAGGAACGTCGTAAGGCCCGCGAATTTCTGGAGTGGTCTGCCAATTGCAGAAGCGACCTCGAGTGCAGGATGGGTCTCTGAAAGGTCGTAACTTTGTGGTCGTCGTCGTCGTCGTCTATGGTTGAATTGCGTAGCAGCGGACGCCTTCCTTTTTCCGCCATGTTCGCGTAACGAGGTGCTCTTGGGAGGTTTTCGCCAGCCACCACAACGATGCCACATGTCTTAGGCCAACGACATCCCCTCCGTACCTCCGATTCCGCCCAAGTTCTCCCTCTCAAGGTGTCCGACACCAGACCCGTCTCGACTTCTCGCTTCAGCAGACGGTGTTTGCGGCTGCTCGTCGTCCTGTTTCTGTCATCCGTAGCGCTCGTCTGGCTGTACAACCGTGAGGCTGTGGAGGACTCGTCGGCGGGCGAAGAAATTCCCGCGGACCACTCTCTACCCCCGCTTTACGAAGCTTATCGCGACTTTGAACGACGCTTGCCGCAGCACAACTTGTCGTTACCCTTTCCCGAGGGTCGAGATGCAAAGTTTTTTTGGGCGGCCAATCACGTCACTGGTGAGCGTCGTTTCGTTGCTCGTCTGCGGTCGCCTGGGGTAACCTTTCATAGCCTCGGGGTGGGGCAATGTCATGCAGGAGCTCCTCCTCCTCGCACTCCTCGCACACGAGACGAATCGAGCGTGAGTCCCTCCGAACTCGCCGGATGGGAAAAACGAGACGATATCCCTTCTCTTTCCAGCTTTGTCTTTGATAACTTCACGTTCGCTCGCGACGGGCCGGAGTATGCGGAATGGAATGGGAGACTGATTCCTGCGCGGATACCCCTGTCTACTATCATTAGCGGTGCGTCGTTTTCGCTTTTCGTACACTTCTCGCGGTTGACGGGGACGTTTCAGGTCCCATAATTGGTTCTTCGTTCGACCCTGGGGATCCCACACCTCGCGCAGTTCACAAGGACTACTTCAAGCAGGTATGCCCGAACCCGACCATCTTGGACAGCGATGCGGTCGTGAACGGCTATATGAGACACGAGGCGTCCGCGTCGCAGATATTCGACATATGGGTCGACAAGCTCAACTCTATCAGCGATCCGTGCGTCGAAATCCAGGTGGAATCGCCTCAGCTTTTCGACATTTGGTGCGTTCGGATACGCTTAAATGGCATCGGGGTAACTGAACGCCGACGGTCCCAGGCTGTTTGGTTCGCCGCGCATTCTGTCCATCTGGTCCCGGCTGTCCAAGTCGCCGATTCTTCGCAATTTCTCGTGGTCCCCGCTCATTTTGGAAGCGTTTACTCGCAATGCGGACCTCTTTGGGGCTACCACCAAGTCTTTCCGGTTCTTGCCGGATTATCTGTGGCCGTCGACGCCAGCTCCGACTCCCAAGGAACTGCACAACGTTGAGCCGATCTTACCAGCGATAAAGATAGAAACGATCCCAGGCCTGGTCGTGTTACATATCCGAAGGGGGGACTTTGCCGGTCATTGCGAGCATCTTGCGAAGTGGGCCTCGGACTTCAACGGTTTCAGCAAGTTCGCTACCTTGCCCGATACGTTCCGACCTCCTCACGGTGGAGGCGGCGGAGAGACGACCGAAGCCAACTTGCAGTACTATCTCCAGCGGTGTTTCCCGACGATCGAGCAAATCGTGGACAAGATACGTCAGTTGGTCGATGACCGGAAGAAGGGAGGAGGCAAGGAGCTCAAGAGGATCTACATCATGACGAATGCGGATGCGAAGTGGTTGAACGATCTAAGGGAGGCACTCATGGAGATAAAGCAGTGGGACTCTGTGACGAACAGCCGCGATCTACAGCTTAATTGGGAGGAAAAGCCCATCGCACAGGCGATGGACATGTTGGTCGCTCAGCGTGCAGATGTGTTTGTCGGGAACGGCGTACGTCGTTTTGTTGCGCTGCGATCCATTTGCTTACCCCCGTGGGTTCCTAGTTCTCGAGTCTAACCTCGAATATCGTCATGTTCCGAATGTTGCGAGAGCTACCGCCCGAGGACACCAGATTTTGGTAACAGGTCGAGCTGGCACCATTCGACCGCTGTGGGCTGGATAGCTACGGGGTTATCGCCCGTGTTCGTACGACGGCGGTCTACGGTCCGCATGGATATTCTGTATTTCCCGTCGTTCATGGGATTTTACGACGGTGTCTCATGTCGCCTTTCTTCTGATCCATTTCGGGCCTCACACTCTGGAAAAAAGTATGTAGCGGCGCCATGTAATGCGCTGGCATTGGTTACCACATGTATCTTACACGGAGGCGTCCGTTATGGACGTTTATTACATGGTTCGTTGCAAGGTCGGTTCGATATCTATCCTAGTCTCTGTAGGTGCTACTATTAGTACACACATGTGCAGGGTCGTCTGTGCGCGTTAACGGTGGTGCCGGCGGCGTTCGTACAAATCTTTTTCTTCGGCGGTGATGCGATTCGAACGTGTCACCGAGGTTGGTCACTTTTCTGGTACGATTCGTAGGTGCAAAGGATGGTAATCGTGCTTGGCATTCGCCATTGGCGAAGACGTCCAGGTCTCTTCAAACATCGGTTTGGCACGTGGTACTCAATGATGGAGTCGTGATCGCAGCTGTCCAAATCCTATCGAGCATCAACCGCGCTCTCACACGGTCTCCAACCAACCAATGCTGGCAGCACCGCAGCGGCATCAAGACGACTCGACTTCGATTCGACCCAAGGCTTCTGGATCTCATGATCGAACTCGCTGTATAGGTACGTCTACCCCTCGCCGAGGCGTCGACCGCCAGAGTGCGTGGGGCCGACTTCGAGGAGAAAGGGGCCACCGACCAATGGCGAAATGATCGAGCGCTAATACTGGGCGGACGTTGTTGAAAAGAACCCATGTTCGTGTGGGACAAGTCCGATGATCGATCGATCGCTTGGCGTATGGCTTTCAGGGCCCGGGCCCAGGTTCAGTGCGACCGCGACCACGATCGCTGCGCTGGAGCAACTCGGATAGGTTGACGAGTCGTAACTCGATTGGATGACGGTGGGCGAGGAAGAAGACGGGCAAGACGCTCCACGATCCGCGATTCGCGATTCGCTACGGGGGAAGAACTCGGGTTTCGGGACGGCGTCAGTCCAGGAGACGTACGGGTCGACGAGGCTCCGCGGAGGGAGGGGGAGGAGGATGGGAGTGAGCCGGGGAGTTCTGTGCGCCGATGTTCGGGTTCGCAGGTTCGTCCTGTGTGCGGTGCCTTTTCGACGGACAATGTCGTTTTCTTTCTCGGCGTCGTTTCTTCTTCCGTTTACCCCGAAAAGCGGAACGACGGACGATGTCTCCCTATCGAAGCCGGTGGTTTTTTTTTTTTTTGGCAGTTCAACGTTCGACTGGTTGTTATCGTCCGAGATGGGCTTGTCTAGGCGATGCAATATTGGCAAGCGAGTGTGCCGACAGGGCCTTGCTACTTGCCCGGGGATCGGACGCGTGCCTCGCTGCGTGGTAGTCTGTCTCACGGAGTCACGGCGATATCGAAGAGAATGCTGGCATCCAATGTCATCGGGGACGGACACAGGTCGGCTTCCACGCCATCATCTCAAGTGAAGGGATGACATCGCATGGGGTACGTCCCTACGAGCTTAGACGAGACGTGTCTAGTCAGGACGTCGAGCGCGTCCATAGGGTGCGTCCTAATTCAGTAAAAGCCCCTCGTATTCTCACCAAACTTGGTAACGAGATCAGCGGCCCTATCGTATGTTTTCTTTTCATTGATAAATCTGCCACGATTAGGTGCTTTTGGCAGGGGTGAAGGGAAAGAAATTTTCTTCTGTCTGGCGCCAGCATGCACTACGGGACCGAATTATCTTCGATGACCTAGACCTGAGTGCGTTAGAAGGATCACAGGTGACATTTCTAGCGCCCTACGCCATCCCTCCAAGCTTTCCAGTTAGATCCTGTGACACGTCATGGGACTCTGCTAAGTGGGCACTCCTGTTTGGGTGCATCAGATTGTGGCTCCCTTGTTCTCGTATGTGGTGATGCATTCCCCACCCGGAACAAGGGGATCAGGAAGGGCACGGTGACAACACGAAGTAGGTCTCTTCTCCTGCAGAGCTTGCCAACCATCACTTCTCATACACGTTCCATTGGCCCGGTCACAGCGGCTTGGCTACGCTGAGCTGCTGATCATCTCCATGAGAAATGGGTATAGGCATGATTCCCGGTGTTCCTGGGGAGATCTCGATACTGAACGAGATCCGCAGGTGCTTTCTAGCTCTTGCCGCGTGTAGATTTCTGATAGGTCAGGCCAAGATCCGCGCCAGGGAGAGACGCTGTGGGGTGGGAACGAATTCTACGGTGGGGCCCACCCTTGTGCACCCTGGCCAAGCACGTTTCACGAGCCGAGATCGTGGAACATGCTGACTTGCTCTTGCTCAAGGTTCCTTACCAAGGACACGACGTTCGGAGTGAAGTCTGATTGCATGAATGATGACTCCCTGACATGTTCTGGCGGAAAGATATGAACTTATTTCGGCGGCAGTGTCCACCCACACTTTTCCACCAACGTACCTCCCTAGCACCCACATGCTCGGCGGGCCGGTTGACAGCGTTGACACCGGCGGGAGAGTTCACCAACGGACGCTCTTCATGAGCTACCCTGATTACAAATTCGCCACCCGTGATCAGATAACTTTTCGTTTTTCCAATGGGATGTTTGGTAACTTGACGTATGTAGCTGTAGGGCGTTCCCATCAGCAAGCCTGAGGGTTCAACTTTCCTTCGTCAGAACTCCCACAGCTTTTCTCGTCAAAAACGTCTGGGTAACGTCATCTCATCTTTCCTAAGCTACATCTGATAGTTTCTTGAGGGATAAATGAAGATTGAACTTTGATCCTGATGAGAACGGTATATTCTCTTTAGGTGCCTTCATGGAGTGGGTGAAGTGAATCCAGGATCGGTTAGTCTGCGGGGGAATGGTGGTCTTCCTGCGGCCTAGGAACGACCTGCATGTTGTACGTGAGATTGAGTGCGACGGTCGTGCGTGAGCGGGCCGCCGGTTCATGCAATCGGCGTTTACCGGTGTTCTGAGAGACTCTTTGCAACTCTAGCCGGTATATAACCGTAATTTCCGGGGATCGTGCAATGCACAACATCATAATCGGATAGGAGACGGATGAGCGTGAGGCCAGGAGTTGGACTCATGCTGTAAGTCATTCCGCGGATTTCGCGCTACGATAAGCGTAAAAGGTGTTCGAGGACTCGCGCGAGGTCATACCACTACTAGCAGTGTCACCTCCATATGATACCAAACCTGTTTGCGAGATATGAACTACACGACCAAGGCCAACGGGTTCTCTGAAAGGGTCCGTATTCATGGCAATGTTCGTGAGAACGCGTGGGTGTCCAATCACTTTGAAAGGTAAACCACGATCAAGTCTCTCTAAGCCTCCTCGTAAGCCTACACTAAGCACCGACCGGCGTCGGTCCTACCACTGGATATAAAAACGATCAGCGTCGTCGTCCGAGGATCCAGCAACAACATTTTCCTTACAACCAATCTAGCGACATCCACTAGCAGGTGCATCCGACGCGTGCACAGCCTTGATTATCTACTCCACAAATCGACCCTCTCTGTACGATCAGTTATTAGTTCAGTCATCGCGACGATGCAGTCGAACAAGCGCATTCAAATCGTCCCCCGTCGCAGCAACGAACGGGGTCATGCAGACCATGGCTGGCTGAAGACCTTCCACACGTTCGCTTTTGCCGGGTTCGTGCGCCGACGTCATCCCTATATCGTATTCCAAACTGAGTATGGACCCCTAGCTATCGCGACTCTCGCCACGAGTCCTACAGCTCCCTTCGTGTCCTTAACGAGGACCGCGTCGCCGCACACACGGGATTTGGCACGCACAGTCATCAGCATTATGAGATATTTTCCTACGTTATCGGTGGTAAGCTCGAGCAGTGAGTGTCTCTCGTCCCTACCCCTCTGCCATGTCACAAATCATCACTTGTCGCACAGCCAGGACTCCATGGGTAACACGGAGATCCTCTCACGTGGTGCGCTTCAGATGACCTCCACGGGATCGGGCATCTCGCATTCCGAAAAGGCGCACGGGGGAAATGAAGCATATTTCTGCCAGATCTGGGCATCGCCTCGCGCTGGACAAGGTGCGGGCAAGCCCACCTATTTTACGAGGTGCGTCTGCGTTATCTTGGCGTTGAGACTTGATCGTGATCGTGCCCATGCAGACACTTTACGGACGAAGAGAAGAAGAACCGTTTCGCACTGGTGGTCGCCCCTGATAACGCCCCTGGGGTCTCGCTTCGCAGGGAAGACAGAGGACCTGCGCCGATCCGTGCGGAACTTCGGATGTACGCCTCGTTGATCTACCCAGGCGTGTCGCTCGTCCACACGCCGTTCGGGAATGGGAAGACCAAGAAAGGATATATTCATGTCATCCAAAAGTCGGGATATAATCCAGGGCCAGCGAAAGGTGTTACTTTGAGGATCGGCTCCCAGGCTGACGGGCCGCAGGTAGAGTTACGCGAAGGCGATGGTGCGTATTTGGCATACGAGCCGGGCGCCGAGCTTCGACTTGAAAACGATGGCCAAGGAATAGCAGAGGTCCTGCTCTTTGATCTGCAGTAAATGATCCGCGTTTTGGCTTCGCATAAAGTCGCGTTATTCGGGTAGACGTCATTTTTCCGCATCGTGATGTGGCTGCTTGCATCGTAGTTGATCGTTTTTACGTCGTAGCGTGTTGCTATATCAGCAGTGCTTTCAAATAGATGTGAACGCGAAGTGCGTAAGGGGTGGCCTGACCTTTCGTAAGTGCCACTGTCAGGCTACTTTTAGGGTCGGAGGGTCTCCGTGGGACACACGAGTGAGAGGTTCGGTACATGCCCAGTCTTCCAGGGTGGACAGTCGTGTTCTCGCCCTCTCATGCAAATACTTGGGAATCTTGAACCATAGTGAGTACACTTGGCGCGCCCTCATCTCGGGTTGCGAACATCCAATCTAAGGTTGATAAGCGAGACATGCTTACTATCGGACGAAGCCAAATGACACGCACCTTAAGCGCAATGAAATGGGGGTAAAATGTCAGCCTTGAAAGAGATTTAGCCAACATTGACCGAAGACACGGCTGTGAAACACGTGCGGCAATGAAACGTTGTGCTGATTGTGGGCGCATGTCGTTGACAGTGGGGAACGTCACTATGGGTCAGCACCCTCTGACCACGCGAATGAATCAGGTCGACATTTTGACATCGCGAGCAATGATACCATCTTTGGGAGTCCTCAGGTACTGTTCCAGACGTGAGAGTCCCTTCTAGCTTTGACGCGGTCCATGTAACGGAGTGGGAAGTTGACATGTTCCTCTAGTGAGAAGCGAGGGTTGGTGTGTCCGACGATAAGTTTGTCTGACGGCGAGATCTGCGGTGTCACGGGGTATGGCATTGGAGAGGAAATCTCAGAAAATAATGGGCGATAACGGCCACAAATATGGGGAAAAGCAAGAGTGCGCCAGCATATATATCGTGAGGATGGTAACCAGGTATGTTCCCTGGGCTGGTGCCTGTTTCGGTGAGGGAAACATGCCACACAGGGAGAGAAGAGTTCAGTCAGCGTCCAGCGTGCCCAAATAGCGCATTCATGGGTGCGGAACTCTCCGCAGCATCCGGGTTTGTGGAATTCAGTTACTTCAGGACGAAATCGACAATCCATACGCGCACCCGAGGTGCCGTTAGGTCTGTCTAGAGTCGACAGCTCCGACTGAAGACGTAGTGACAGGGAACATTTGCCATTCGGGCGAAAGGGGAACTTGTAAGGTTCGTGTTTCAACGTACCCGCACAGCAGTTGATAGGGTTCGAATGAACAGAAAGGGACGAACTTTGTCAGGGATGAATGGGTTCTAGAAGGCCAGGGGAACCGCTCAGATAACTTTTCGGATGCGAGCGCACGGCGACAAACGTGTGCGGTGCAGCAAAACAAATATAGTTTTGATGATATGACATAGAACAGCCTGGCTGATAATCATAGTCCACAACAGTCGGCGATCGAATTACGAACCAGCTCTATGCCAAACTTCAATCCCTTTGAGGGGCAAGCAGTGATGATGGGCGGTAGGCACGTTGGTGCAGCTTGAAATATGGCATTCTTCATTTGGTCCACGTGTTCCCGACCCAAGTCTCCAAGCTGGTCTGCTTTTGTGATTATTGCTTGTAACGTGAACTTTGTTCCGCCGAACTGCTGAACCTGAGAGTCCAATTCAGCTAACATGGCTTTATCGGTGGATCTTAGGCCGTGAGGAGCGGAGAACAATATGTATATCCGTCGTAGTCTGCAGAATTGTTTAGCCAATGAATCACATGGATCAATGTATTACTCACTCCTCGCGATTTGTAACATAGTGACTGAATAGGGCACCCCATTCCGAGCGACCTCGCGAACCGTATCCAGGGGAGTCTACAACAACCAGCTTACCGGGGTGAGGACCAACTTTAAAGAAGTTCAAGGTTTGCGTGCGACCCTGTAAGGTGTTCGTGAGCCACAGGACAAAAGCAAAAATAGTTACTAACAGCCTTCTTGCTTGTGAAAAGCAAGTCCTTGCGCCCGAGAACAGCATTCAGCAACGAGGATTTACCAACATTTGCTCTACCTGGTAGATGTGCTAGCCTAACAAGCAGGAACTTTACATTGCGCTTCCATACCAGTTACGATGACCTTTCGAGCAGGAAGTAAGATCATAGTATGGCTGGTGGCTCGACTCACCTCTGGCAGCCGACTGAATCGCGGAAACGAGTTTATGTCCGTCACGGACGCAAGAAACTCAGCAGAACCCGAAAGTTGAAATATTGATTTTGAGCTAGTAGAGCTTTTCCTTGACAATGAACAGTGCCGCATTCTTACACAAGAAGTTATCTGATTCGCGCAGCGGTGGGACGACATCAACCACAACATTGTAGAGACGAACAATTGTATTTGCAAGTTCAAATCGAAGGCCGAGGATTGTTTGGCCCTATTATTTCTCAAAGCCTTTGCTAAACACGTACAAACTCGTCCCGCGCCAAAACGGTGAACGGCCGTGGACTGATCGCACAAAGCTTGGCTTATATTTCTCCTTTCAACGATGGACACACTGGCTGGAGTGGACGAATCCACTACAGATGAAGACAACGCGTCGCAGACGACAGAGGACGATCCCCAAGTTCCCGATAACCCTCCTCCTGTCCCTGTCCCACCCCCGCCCGTACCCCCTCAGGTAGTTCAACTTTCTTCAACCCATCGCGAACGACCAAACTATCAACTCAGACATACACTTCGGGGACACACCCAATCCATCTCAGCGGTTAAGTTTAGTCCTGACGGGACTCTTCTCGCGTCGTGTGGTATGCTCTTTCGCTTCCCTGTTTCGAGCGCCTTGGGTGACATCTTGCTCATAGCTGCCGATAACGTGATAAAAATATGGTCCCCGTTCACTGGGGATCTAATACGGAATCTGAATGGTCACACCAAGGGACTTTCTGACGTCGCATGGTCCACGGACGGCATGTACCTGGCGTCCGCCTCGGATGACACGACCGTACGGATATGGAACGTGGACACTGTACGTCTATTCACACATATGCTGCCCGCCTTCTGAAAGGAAACACGGCGCAAGCCAGGGCTTGACCATCAAACACCTGCGAGGTCACTCAAATTTCGTGTTTTGCGTCAACTACAGCATCGCATCCGACCTACTGGTATCCGGAGGTTGCGATGGTGACGTTCGGATCTGGAACGTCGCAAGAGGTCTGTTCGTCAAACGCCTCAGCATGTAACTACTCAACTTTGCTCCCTAGGCAGGTGCACGAAGACGTTGAACGGCCACATGGATTATGTGACTGCTGTGCACTTCAATCGAGACGCCACGCTCGTCGTCTCCTGTGCCCTCGACGGATTGATGTGAGCTAGCTTCGTCTCTTCATAGACGGTCGCTCACATTGAGTTCGCAGTCGGATCTGGAATACCACGACAGGGCAATGCCTCAAGACGTTGACAGAGGGAAATGACGCGATATGGTATGCTACGTGTGTCACCGTTCCGGCTATGCACTTCACTTAACTCGTGCCAGTCAGCATGTGCAGTTCTCACCCAATTCGAAATACGTCTTGTCGACGGCGCACGACAGCGCCATCCGTCTCTGGGATTATCACACCTCTCGGTGTCTAAAAACATACGCGGGTCATAGAAACGAGAAATATTGTATTGCAGCCTGCTTCAGCGTGACGGGAGGAAAGTGGATCGTGTCCGGTAGTGAAGACCACAAAGTGTATATTTGGGACCTACAAAGTCGTGAAATCGCACAAACTTTGGAAGCCCATTCCGGTCCGTAAATTCCCTTCGTTCAGTTTGGCCGTGCTGATGATCATTCCAGGCGTTGTTGTTGCGGTGGCTGTAAGATTTCACCATGATTTACGGAGAGCGGTGTGAATGATGTCCGTCCAGACTCATCCTCATCAAAACATGATTGCGTCTGGCTCAATAGAGCCCGACCTTGCAATTCGAATCTGGTCAGATCGAGGGCCACCTGGTTGAGATACCCCATTGATTTTGTACGACATTCATTGACGATCCTGTATCAATCTATCCGTTTGCGGTGCTGTAAATCTTTGCTATAAAGTCGATTCACGTGTGCAGAAAGCGTGGAATAAAAGTACAGAGAAAAACATCATCAGAGTGATTCCGTCCTTCACACAGGCTTCGCGTTGACAAGATCTAGGTCCGAAAGGCAGGCATCAACACAAGGTATATTCGAGTACGAGTAAACAATGCTCACCCTTTGCGGCCTCCTTGTCGGCATCTGTGAGCCCGGAATCATGAGCTTCCAGGAAAGCATCGACTTCATCCATGACTTGGTCGTCATCCTCTCCATGCACTATATCCAGGTCACTGTCGTCGTCTCCTGCATCATCGATGGCAAACGGTGTCCTTTCCATGAACGCCGCATTGACTGCCTTGACGTGTGACATCGGAGAGAAAGTAGAGGATAATGCCGAGCCAGGACAGTTATCCTGCGCGGCTATGGCATCGATGGTCAGAGTCGACGAGGAACTTAGTGATGGCGTCAGCGTATCCGTGCTCTTGGATGTAATGGACGACCTGGAAGTAGGCGCGACTAGTGGCTCGCGTGCTTTCGGTTCTTCCAGTTTCGTGTAACGCCCAATCGCAGGCCGGAAGATGACTTGATGTTTGCCAATCGTCTTCCCGAGCTCGTCACTGAATTTATGGAATATCTTCTTGTTGTCTACTGTCGCGATGTTGGACCACAGATCTTCCAAGAAACCACCGCCCAAAGTCGGCAGCTCTAGGTCCGGAACCGGATCCAGCCTAAACGACGCTGACATGTCAGTCTCAAAGAAGGATTCCAATATCTCATCAGCCAGGACGACCATTCGGAAACTATCCGATATACAGTTAGCGAGGAAATCCGAGTCCATACCACCATAACGTACGTTGCAAGATTGAGGTATGGTTGATTGTGACCAATTTGCTGTGGCTCAGTCTTCCCAGTCTCGCTATTCGTTTCTTGCGGTAAGAGGGTATCGCCATATTCGAAAGCATTTGTCATGAAGCGACTAACAGCGCCCAGATAAGCATCGCCGATTTCGTGACGAAAAATAAACTAGAGGTGCACCATTAGCTGTAAACGTAACAATCCGTCACGCTCACCAAGAAGGATTCGGATAATGTCAGTACTTCATCCTTCGTCAGATATCCATCTTTGTTCTTGTCATGCAGATTAAAAAACCATTCTATGCTTTCCATTAGATCGTTAAACATCACACCGTCCAACCCAGAGACGATGTCCTAGTACTAACGTAAGCACGGAGAGATACCGATCAGACACAGAAAATACCTGGAATGACAAAGACCCTCTGCAAGAGGTATCCCAGAAATAGAAAAGTCTGTCGACAAGCTCGTGTTCTGCGACCTCGCGGTCAATGCGTTGCTAGCCCGAATTAAGTGGTCATCCGAAGATTCGTGGTGAATGGGCCACACACCTGAAAGCCATTCATCACGATTTTTTCATCCCGCGCCCACGTCAAGACCTCACTCAAGAATACCCTAAAAGTCTTTAATTCAATTCTCGTTTCGGGCCTTTCCTGCATGCTGTCAGTGCTGACAAGCAGCGAGGTCGGAGGTGTGACGGTCGGTGGGGGTGGCTCTACACACATCGCTTTGTAAAGCGCATCATAGATTAGACCAACTTGCTCCTTGGTAAACCTCGCGAGTGTCTTGAGATTTCGAATGGCAGACCGTCGTGAGAACATCTCGATGCTGTTAACGATCTCGTTGCGGTATTTGCGCCGCTCGGAGAGAATCGTCTCATCTGTGATCACCGCAAACTCACGAAACGACACCAGAAGAAGTTCCTGGAAGCGCGTGATAGCACGTGCCCTTGGGTCTGACGAATCTGGGTGGGCCGAATCTCCGAGAGAAGCGAAGTACTCCCTCATCAAACTAGGGGGATCAGTGACGATGCTATCCCTGACGTACAGATTAACGAGCTTACTTCAAAAACCCCCCGTCATCCTGAATCTGCAGCAACTTTTCCCCGTTGATCTTGAGGATCGCTATGAGGGGAAGGGAAGTAAGAAGCGGACTGGTCCATATGAATACACTAACCGAGTCTGTGGAAGGATCAGCAAAGTGTTCTTTCACCGATGTCTGGAAAATCGTACCCAACCTGGAACAACACTTTGGGCCCCATGCAGAAGAAACAGTCCACTATCCGAAAAGCAAATATCATCGGCATGCTATTTATGTATCTAAAGAAAATGAGCTACGATCTGAGAGAAATGGTAGAAGCCAAACTGACAAGCTCAAAAACCATGGCAAGGATGCTACGGACAGCTGCACGTCGACGGCTAGAAAGTGGTCATGTATCATGGGTAGACACCGCACGACCAATGACTCGAAGACCCTCTGATCGAGGAGTGTCCCGTGCATGGTTGGACTGGCAGACCATTCAGAGCCGTCAGGAAGCATTTGATTCCAGACACACCTGTAGTATCCGGGTAAAAGACGATCGCACAAAACTTCAAGGAGCCAGAAAGCCTGTTCCTCGGACATGTAGCTGGAACTCTGTGATTCCTCAAGCGGAAAGATACTGGCTGTACACCTACATGAGAATCGCTGCAGCAAGGATATTCATTGCCTAGAGAAAACATATAATGCAAGAAGCGCCTGAATGGAGTACTAACTTACCTGACAGTACCCTACTTCTGGATTTTTGAAAGAATAAGCCTGCAGGACGCGACGAAGGGCATCAATTCCCTCCGACGATTGGTAACCGGCATACTCAGGAAGACTTCGATGTAAATCTTTCTCGATATCTTCGAAGCTCGTGTTCTGCTTGCCTTTGGTTTCTTCGACAAGTTGATCATACACTCTCGGCTGCGTATACCGGAGGTAGAGTGAACCAGATAGCGTTTCCCAAATCTCACCACGAAGTCGATTAGGTAACCCTACCTGCACAAGACGTGTGCATTGAGGGTATCTCAACAGAGTTAGGTTCCGACCATGTGCTGTATACCACGTGTTACCACGATAGCGAGTCCGCAACAATGTACTTACTCCGTAGGTAAGTCGTCCAGAGTTTGATCTTTGACGCTTCTCGCAGTCTAGACGCGTTCAGCGAGTAGATGACACGTGAAGGGAAGGCTCACTTCTTCGGATCACCCGGAAACCTGAACTTTAGCCCGAGACCTCCATGAAACTCTGCTTCAAGCGGTGGGGACCCTTCCTTGGTCTCTATGATCAAACTACCATCTTCTCGCTCGTTATCTGCCACCGACGATGTCGTTGATAGGAGCGCTTCAGAGTAACACGTCTTCACGAATCCTTTCACGACCTTCATCTGACCACGCTGAAGCTCCGCCTTCAATGCATCGCGCAAGAGAGCACAGAACGCATCTGCTGTTGGCCGCAAAGAAGTCAGTTGGACGATCTGTAAGGAGATGTCAGTAGGTCGCGTGAATAATCAAGACGACTCACGATCTTCATGCCATGCCAAGTCGATAAACTAAGCGCGTATACACCAGCCCGAGCATTAAGTCGCTCCACGCGTCGTATGGTTGACAGAGGTAGGGTAAACCGGACTGACTTGCGGTCTAGTGAGGCAAACGCCAGGTATGGTGGGATAAGATACAATTTGCCTGCCTACACGCGCAGTGTTCGTTGACCTGCTCTGGATAAATACAGCAAACTCACGTATGAATCCTCGACCCCATGCTCGCCGAAACTAAGCACTGCGTTGATATCCATCTTCTCCTCCTCTGAGGAGCTGTACTTGTCACCATCGTCGGACAGCGATTTACTTGGTACTTCGGGTATGGAAAAGAAGATGTGAAGTAACTGTTCCTTCGAGGGCTCTTTGAAGTTCCGCAGTTGGGTCGATATCGTGGACATGATGTCTCGTCTCACTTGCAACGAAGCCTCAAACTGTGTGCCCTTCCTTCCGGCAAGTAAATGTCGGTGATAGACGTCGAGTCTTTACGGACACTAAGTTAGCAGAAAGCCACTTTCGACGGATTGTGATGTAGACCAGGAAGTTCAAGGGGTGAAGTGTTGGTTGAGGGGCCGTGACCAACTCCGTTGCAGTGCTCTTCCAAACGAGGCAAAGTCACAGTGCACCAACGGCCTGGGCCTTGCTCACAGCACCATCGCAATTGCATCCCGGGATTGTATGACGCGCATCTCAACCATACCCGTGGCTAACAACATTCTAGAGCTTAGCTAACAAGTAGCTTTCTTGAGGTTGATCGACAGTCGAGAGAAATAATTTACTCTACCATTCCACCGTACCAAAGCTGCCGCATTTCCATGTTGTCTGGGCGCACAAAGTGAGCGCTGATATGGAATCAGCGTACATAGGTGATTGTCTGAAGTATTAGGTCATTAAGCATCTTCCCAGTGATCCCAGGGCCACTGGATCTTCATGCTCAACAATGATGTGTACCGGTCCAATCCCGCCCTACTAATCCACAGGACATGTGTGACAGATGGACCGTGGCGAGTCGATGACTGTTATGGATGCTGGTATTTCCTTGACGAGAATGCTCGGCCTGCGGACGACGCGGTGGACGACATCCATGTCGTGGAGGAGCACACGAAGTGCCTCTTTGACCTTGTCGACGGCTTCCTATATGGGTGGCCTATCTTCAAATTCGTGGTGTGCATCTACCTTGTTGACGGATTCCACGATCACTGTGCACTCCTCCGTAGTTGAGTACGAAGGTGCAGTTTGGGCGACAAACCTCTGCATGTTAGTGCATCACGACTGTTCTACTCGCAAGACTCGACAAAGACTAGTTGTCCACCATAGTTGGAACAAGGCACGGCGACTAGGCTGACAATGTTCATCAGAGATGAAACGCCGTTCGAAAACAAGTAGGTATGTCGGCCGTGGGAGGAAACTTGCTAGTTACAAAAGATCTTTACAACCAAAGTATATGTAGTTAGTAAACGATCAGAGTGTGTATATGTCGGTAAGAATCGAGCCACCGAACGAAATGTAATCCTAGGGCCTGTCGCAGATATATGAATGCACGAATAACACATGTTGTTGCGGATCGCAAGATAATCCGGGTTGCGATGTCAGCAAGTCTTCAAATAGATGAAGTACGATACACAGTATAGTGAACAATGTGCTTAGGCAGTTGGTGCTCTCCTTGAAAGTCTGCAACGTCGCCCAATTCTCACACTCGGTATATAAATTGAATCGTGTTCTTGAGCAATAGCCTCGCCCTTCATAGCCGAGGAGGTAGATGGACGTGACCTCAACATGACACCAAGAAGGGTTTCAAGGAGTGCGTACACAGCGCGTGCACGCTGAGATTCAGAGGAAAATATCTTGAGAGAGAACAGCGAGTTGACTCGTCATCGGGGAGTTCCAAGAGATCGTGCGTGATGTCCGCCAATACCTCCTCCTGAATGGTGATCTGGAGGTCATTGCGATCCACAGGGTGGCCGAGATCCCCTTGGTACACGTTAAATGAGGCATTGGCGAGTGATGAAGGGTTCTATTGTCGTGAGGCGGCACGTCGGATATTATCCTGTAATGAGAGAGTCAGACAGTTTCCGTCTTCAATTCGTATATTGGGGTACGTGCCAAGCTCTTCCGATCTGGAAGGCACGAACTCAGGTTCGTCTGGCAGACTGTCAATCGTCCGAAACAGTGGCATGGAGATAGCTCAGGACAAACCTAAATAAACACAGTGGATGCTTTCCTTGCGTCACAGAGACGGGCCAAGCGAGAAGATCACAATATCGTTGCCTGGGCACTAGTACTCGAGGTGGGAAGCAACGGCGGCAAGCGGTTCAAAAATGGGCCGTAATGGGTCGACTTCCAGCGCATGAGTCGATTCTTCAGGGTGGTTTAGAGGGCTGTGCATGAGCTTGATAGACCCTGGAATCAACGCGTGAGGCATGATCGAGATCCCGGAACTAGTTGCCGGAAGTACTAATTATCCATCTCCACTAGGCCATCTTGCGATGAAGAAAAAAAAAAAAGATTATCCGAGACCGTTTCGGTGGAATGAGGACAACGCCAGGCCTGACTCGAGAGAGGGGATTGGAAAAGACCATACACTCTCATGTCATCACTCACTCTCGCTCCGCACGACGACGTCTGTCCAAGTATGTATTATAATAGAGAAAACAAACATGCGATGCCAATAACTTATTAAATAACTGTTCATTGCGTATCGTTGACTCCGTAGTCCGTTTTCGGAACGACATGATGAGAATGGCGCTCATTGGCACTTGGCCAGTTCAACTCCAAGCATAGACCAGAGGAGGAATCATCTGCTCATCGAGAGCCGACTTAGTCGCTACTTTTCTATACACTGGCGCAATGGGATCACTCTTCCAATTGGATCGCGCTTGCACTCTTCGAAGATTCAAGGCAAGACGTTGACCTATGACGCTGACAAATGGCATCGAAAGCCTGCAACAGGAGGATTGCATCAGAAGACAGAAGCAAACAGGAACATGTCGTGACTGGGTTTGCTCACAGCTGGTAAAGCATGTTTCTTGGATCCTTTTCACGTATCATCATCGGCCTCTGAGGCATTGATTAAATGGCATGATGCTTACCGACTTGAACACGGTCCTGTGATTGTGTCCTCACGTGAGGGAAGAACGACAACTGAGCAGAATGACATACCCGCATATAATGGAAAGCGCCGCATTGAATAGTGTCCCCTGATGCGCATCAGATAAACGAGCCGGCGTCTCAGGGAATCCTTACAAGATAAAATAAAGCAACTGCAAGACCTGTCAGAAGGACGATAATAAATGCGAATCGCAATAGACTCACCACTTCGTGCGAGAAGATGCGAAGGTTGGGTGCCAGGGGACGCCCTAGTCATCCTATGATGACTATAACATACCATAGCAAATACGAAGCTATCAAGGGCGACTCTGATTCGGGCGGAGTGGTGAGCATGTCAATACGGTCTAGTCAAAATTCACCAACGTTATGATTGACATTGTCCACTGAAGAATCAGCATTTCAAATTTCAGTAATGGTCGACCCATCTTGGAGGATACGAGAACTTACAAGGATGGCTACAAAGTATCAGCATAAGATTAGGCGGACAGAGATGAGCGACCTACGGGGCACAGATGCATAGCATATACCGGTTTCGTTCAGATACTCGAAATGCGGAGCTGAGAAATAGTCGTGATTTATCAAGAGAATCACAGGATCTAATACTCACGATCGAATAGAATGACGGTGTGGTATGCCACACCGAGGACGGCCAGAGCGTAGAGGATGTATATCATGCACCATGTCACTACCACGACACGGCCGTACCCTAAGATCGAACAGGTACGTATCACGACCATAACTATAGTTAGCCGTCAGATTTTTTTGGGGGGGAGAATGTGGCTAATGTGCTCACGACGGATCGATTCTCCAGAAACGACCGTAAAGATTGGAAGAAATAATGCAACAGCTCCACAAAACTGGCGTGCGATTGAGTTCGAAATGTGGTGAAGAAAGCGCACACGACATACCCGTTCAGAAATATGACCAAGGCAGCCTGTTTCCATCAACATTATGAATGTCTGCCCGATCAAAGTCCAGTATCGGCTGATCAGGAACATCTTTTTGTCGATTGTTCGTGGACTGTCCCAGATATAGGATATCTGTTGATAGATGGTCTCTAGGGCGCTACTTGGCCGTGGGATCAAACGTACCTCGTGCGGAAGAGTAAGGAGATATTCATAGAGAATAAATGCATACCCTGCACAGGCAGATAGCCTTCATCGAGGGGATCAACCAGAGAGTGACAATGGTGGAGGGATTCTCACCTGCGAGTGAACACCTGGTCCAGAATTATTGATGGTACAGACATGTGGCGAGAGCGAAGAGGAAGAGTCGGTCTGAAAGGAATGAAACAACATGCACGGTACTTAAGTAGTGGCCACACGGATCGCAAACATGCTGAAGGCCGAACAGCCTTGACTGACAGGCTGACAGCGCTAAATCCTGAATGAGCTCAGTGACACAATCTCGATAAAACACACTTCAGCAATTTGCGACGCAAATCTCCAGTCACTCTAGGGGCTTGTTTTGGCATGCAGGCAAGCCTCCATTCGAACGCCACCTGCGCACTCTACGACGAACTGACGAGTTGACGGAGAGGCCACAATCTATGAATGTAACGGTGGCATCAATGCATAATAATCAGTTTAACTTTACGTATAGTCATGATGAACCTGAACCGCCCCACCTAGCATAAGCACGATGCCTGTGGCGACTCGTGTCTGGCGACAAGAAAGGAATCGCTAAGTCACTCTGGCTCGTAAGACACCTTTTGGGGATCGCTTAGTGGGTACCTATCAAATAATACTGGTCAACCAATAAGGCCGCTCGTCAAGCCAAGGAAGTGCTGTCAAACAGCTGTTCATCTCAGCAACGCCGCAGATCCGAGGTGGTTGCGAATTCTGCCGTATCCGGGACAAACAGAAGGCAGTACATGCTTCCTCAACATTTCCGAATTCTTTCCCGATTGTACAGTACCGGTTTGCGTATCGTGAACCGTCCGGAAATGACTCGAATATTTGATACTGGATTGACAGGACTGTGGATACTAATAAGTTTCCTCTCACCCGATTTTTTGGATCAACTTGTACTCACGACCAACTCATAACGGGTCCAGGTCCATGTTTGCCCATCGTCTTGGGTTAGTTAGGCTGCCACTGCTCGACTGCAGCAGTCTCTTCGGCAGAAGAAACAAACGGTTGTTTAATAGCACGAGTGTTTGTATGGCCAGAAAATAGTTTACGAGCAAGTTGGTTGGCGAGCACCTAAGCGATGTCCCAGAAATTGCAGTGCAAAGCGAAGTTTCATTCATTGCGGAGTCGAGGCGCCGCTTCATGAGTTTATCCAGGTGCCTTTGATCTATCTTCCTTGGACTCATCCCAAACCTGAATAAGGGAAACGGCGTTGTATCTGCATTGCCCTCTAGTCATCCCTGGACGTCTGGAGCCGTGATTATGGACCCAAACGAGTAGCGTGGTTTTGAGGGTGCTTGCTGCCAATACAAGACCAACTTAGAAGGCCGCCAAGGCGGTTCAAGGGCCGGGATTCTGCACCTGCCAGGTTCAGTGACGGTTAGAACTACGCTGTTGTGTTGTGAGCTACCTGGAATGTCGAGGAGCCTCAGGAGCGTGGAGGTAAGCGTCGCGTCCAGTGCCACCAGGAGTCCGCACGCGAAACTGGTTTGGAAACGCGCCGGCCCGGCCCGGGCGTCCCTTCTGAGTCCAGGTCTGGCTGACTCTCGTCCACTTCCGTCCCCACCCGCCATCACTCTCCGTCCCGCCACGCTCATCCGCAGTCCTCACAAACCGATACGGCCTCAGAGGAACGCACTCTTTCGGACCACTCAAAAGGCTCACCGGGCTCCAGCCGTTTCGAAAGGGCTCGCTTAATTGCTCGGAAATCGTCGACACCAGTGCTGTATGTTCTCAGGTTGGCGTACACGTGGCCACTACAGCTACTACTGAAACGCGAGCAACTGTCAACTAAATCAACCTCGTAAGCATGGTCCTGGAGCGTTTGATGCGAGATATTACGGCCATTCCACATTACGTCGAAAGACCCTCACATGCAACCCCTTGGCAGGCTGATGCCATACGACGCCTTGGAACATGCACCAGTGCATTTCGAGATATCGAGTTACCAAAATCGGTTACTTTCCATGGGTAGACCGTCCATAGTACGAAGCATGACCACGTTCGAAGAAAGGCTAGACCACTATCGCAAATTCGCAAGTCAAATCGCGTATGCAAGGAACCTAAGGACCGTGGTCGACTTACCCCGTTCCCTATGAATACCTGCGCTCTCTGCGCCACCGACATATCGATTGCTTGCGCAACGAACTTCTCCTCCCAAGTCAAGCTCAGATCCCGATTGCTTCCGATGTGCTCCCACCCACCAAGGTCGCGTAGGGCTATTTTGAAGTCCGAAACCCATGAATCGGCACCATTTGTCATGATGTAGACATGATGAAGGGGTTCCGGCGACTCCTCCCGCACTGTCTGGACCTTCTGGATAATCTGTTCGATGCTCGGATAGCAGTGGTCCATGTACGCTTCGTAATTCTCTGGTGAAAGTCGCGGATCGGAGTAGACCTGATCATACTTGTCGGGCAACCCAGGAAAAGAATTGAACGTATTCCAGTCCGAGTTCCATTTGGCAAGGAACCTGCAGTGCATATCAAAGTCTCCTCGTCGCACATGCAGTACAAGTAGGCCGGGCATGGTACCGTTAACTCTCGAATGCAAGCCTGCTGGCCATTCCAAGGTCGGCGGGAAAATAACTTCATGATTTGCTTCGACAGCATCGTGAATCAAAGACGACCATCCCCATTGAGTCAAAACAGGTAAACGGGACATAAACGGCCAGATGCCCAGAAGATCTTTTCGAGAAAACACACTGCAGGACCCAGTCACTTTCTGGCCAATACGTGTCACTAGAAACGCACGCGAAGTCGAATATTTGCTTGTCTGCGGAAGTCTCTTCAAACTGTAGACAAGGGTCCTCGATTGACGTAATCTTCTCCACCCACTTGTCGATGACAAATTTGACCTTGTCCAAGTTACTCCAGCCGCTGACATCAGATAATCGCAGGATGGTTGGATTTGGGCAAACTTTTCGGAAGAAGTCCTTGTATACAGCTCGTGGAGTGCTGTCATCCAGAGGAAGCTCTCCACCAGCTAGCGGTCCTTGAGTATTCGACTGTACTCAGTGCCAATCCCGTCCAATAAAGAAGCGCTTTCACCGTCAATAATCGCATTCAGGGGGACGCGAGACGGAATGAGCTTCCCATTAAAATGTGCATAAGGAGTGCCATCATTTGCCCAGGTATAGTCATCGAAGACGAAACTAGGACTGCGTCAGCAACGGATCCCTTCAGTTTAAGATGCTACTGACGAGCGGTTGGTCGCGTATGCCAGACCGTAGTTTAGGATATAATCTTGCATTATGTTTCCCCATCCTACCTCTATAATGATGCTCAGCGTGATTTGAGTGGATGTGCATGAGCTAGCATACTGGATGGATGATTTGGTGACCATAAGTATTTGACGTCCGAATGCTGATAAGATTTGTAGTGTGGTAGGTCCTGTTCCAGTTTTCGGTGATGGGGGTATAACGGAGGATAGCGACCATGGACAATGAGGGTGTTGACGAGGCTGCGATTGAATGGAAAAGCCACAAGAATCAGGATCGTGGTTCCAAGCAGGACCGCGAAACGCAGCAAGCGTCGAAAGCCGACATTGGACATTGGACGAGAGAAGAACGATAGGGAGTCTCCGGTAGTTGAAACCACGAATATAACGCGTTTCAGCTCGATTTACAAACCGGGGATAAACGGGCATCACCTTGAGTACCGTATACTATACCTGATCATTGAGGTACGCAGGAAGACTCAGCTGCGTAAAGCCTCGGCTGTGCTGATTGCTGCAGTACTCGAATCGCATTATTCCCGACTTGGCGCGCCCATGCATGGAAGAAAGGTTGTTCACCTACGTGTAGCACACGCACGCGAGACATTTAGCTGACATACGATGTCGCCCCACAGCTGGAGAAGTGGTGTTGACACGCATGTTCAGCGATAACCATGGTGTTTCGACTCTCACGTGCCAAGGCCACGTGTTGCTGCGGCGCAGCCGTACGAGGTTACGGAGTGCCTGGAATTGTCACAGGTCGCCGTAGATGGAATCGGGCGGCCTATTTTTTGGATACGAGAATCATCGTGACCTGCAACAGGACATCAGAGTTCCCAACCAGTCACCATCCGAACATGGTAACTGCTATACTGCAGCCACCTCGGTAGACTCTGTTATTGCCTATCACTCTTCGAAAAAACTCAGCGCCGCCACCGTATGTATGCCAAAGTCATTGCTAATTCATGTACTTCGACTGAGCACGCAAAGCCTGGTAAGACCGACCCATTGCTTGCAGGTGAAAATCATGAGCATCAATAACAGCCAAAATCGCCTGTGAAACTACTATCGTACCGGGAGAGAACTAACCACGTACTATAGTAAACTATTGGTCAGCCGGACTCGTACAACGCGCTTTCACCAAAACCTGTTGGTGTTTGGCTCGAATCCTTGGGCCATCCGTAGCATCACCACGTTTGACGTCAAGCTGGACCACTTTTCACGTCAGAGTCAGTACAAGAATTACGATACTTGACGCAAAGACATACCCCATTCCCTATAAGAACTTGAGCCCGTTGTGCGATATACATGTCCAGACCCTGCGCCACGAACTTCTGCTCCCATGTCATGTTCAGGTCCCGACTACTACTGATGTGATCCCAACTCATGCTCTGCGTAAGCGCAGATTTAAGTTCCTGCACCCACGGTGCTGGGCCATTCGTCATGACGTATAAATATCGAAGAGGATCTGTGGCCTCAGCCCGGACTTGGCTGACCTTGTCGGCAATCTGTTCGATTGATGGGTAGCATCGCTGAACGTAGAGCTCCACAGCCTCGTCACCATCAGTCGGTCGTTTCAACTTGTCATGAAACTCCGGGAATGAGTTGAATGCTTGCCAGTCTGCATCCCACTTGGCAAGATGCAAGCAGTGGTCCCTGAAGTCCCCTCGACGGACGTGGATCGCAAGAAGGCCTGGAATAGCAGATGATATATGTTCATCTTCAGAATCAAACGACCCTCTCCACAGCGTTGCCGGTCCGAAAAGATGGCGATTTTCCCTGAAAGCGTCGCGAACGATTGATGACCATCCCCAGCGCATGGTGATCGGCGATTTCGACAAGTAGGGCCAAAGGCTCAGTATCCGCCTCTTACCAAACAGCCTGATTGAAGTGTGCCGACATGAGACGTGTGTGACACACTTGCATCATCCCAACTACGTACCAGTATTCAAAAATCGGTTCAGAACTCTGGTGCAACATGACACACGGGTCGTCGATCGAGTTGATTTTTTCCACCCATTTCTCGAATATATAGGAAGCCGGAAGATCATCATTAAATCGCATTTCGTCTGTGTTGATCTCCGATGTTTGAAGGACAACTGGGTTCGGGCAGACTTTACGGAAGAACTCCCTGGATACTGAGAGAGGAGTTTGATCACCGGGAGGCCATGGACCGCCGACCAAAGGACCTATTAGTGGAGATCAGCTTCCGGAACAACATTGCAGAAGATGCTTACCACTCAGCAGAGCAGAGAGAGGAGTGCGAGAAGGGATTCGCTTGCCATTAAATTGCGAATAGAGTGAGCCGTCCGCGTTCCAAGTGTAGTCATTAAACACAAAGCTTATTGCCACGCCACGGTAAAATCAGATGTTCGCAAAGTGATGGAAAGATGATAAACGACAAGGCTCACATACTCACGATCGATTAGTGGTGTGGGCGAGCAAGCCCATCATGACATAGTCTTGCATGACGTTACCCCATCCGGAACCTAGATAAGGATGGAGTGAGCAGTGAATTCGTGTGTTGTAGGAAGCTTCTCACCGTGGAAATGATTCGCAGCGAGGAAGTATTTCACGTTCTTGCGCTCGTACTCTTTGTAGTGTGGTAAGGAGTTTTCTTTTTCTCTTTCTTTCTCATACAGTGGAGGAACGAGCCGCAATGCGGAAAGGGTCGGCAGGATGTCGTGCGAGCTCATGCGGGAGAGCAACCCAATGGTAGACAGCAACAGCAAAACGCCCAACAATCTGAATGCTCGTCTGGTCAACCGATAGGACGCCATCGGAAGAAGGGAGGGGATTTGAGAAGTCGTCTGCGGAAGGCACGGGTGGCCTGTGCTCTTGAGAGCAACTCCCAAAGGCCAAGAATGGGCCAGTGGACGTAATGAAACAATGTTTGATGGCCGGTTCCCCAGACTGACGACAGAGCGGAGAATAGCCGACGACGAACCAGCTCTAGTCTCTGATACAGTGCCCCTGTTCTCTGGAAACCCTCACGGGCGAGAGTCCTGGACTGGGCATCTGCATGGTCCAGTTGACACTGACTCGGAAAACGCGCGGCAGAGTGAAAGTCGACCGCACCATCGCCGACTCGTTTCGCGAGGCTGGGGCCAAGAACTTCTTGGAAAGAAGTCCAGGAGTGTCGTGATATATACTCATCCGGTACCGTAAGCCCATTTGCCTTCATCTCTGGAGGTTAAGGACGCTCAGGCCGTCGTGAGTAGCTCTAGATCTCAATTTGTGTACCGGAAGCATCTAAGCAAATTCAAATCTATGATAGTTCGGCGACGCCAGTGGGTCACCCAGTGAACAATGATCCCGTCATTAGGTGAATGAAAATTTCTTGCGGCGTGCGAACTGGCCGCTTGTTCCGATTCTTGTCACTTCACCAAACTTGAAGTGCTATGCACTATTACTATGCTTCCTCCCTCTGGTATCACAGACATGGCCAAACCCGAGCCTTCAAGCCATGGCGTGGTTTGACACTTGTTAATTTCCGCTAGTTCAAGATCGCGAGCATTTTACCTAGTCGAAGGTCTTGGCACTGATACGAGTCAGGCTTGTTGAGATCGTCCCTGTGATCTTCGCTGACAGGGCCAACCACCCGAGCTTCTAGATGTGTGCTGTCGAATGTGTAGACCGAAAGTGACGCTGGACCACCGTCTACTGCGCGCTAGAGGTCTTTGACAATGTCAGTCCCTGCAAGCTGTCGAGTTAAGCGCTCAATCCTCACCCCACCGTGCGGGTCATCCCGGTTTCTGAGTCTGACCCTTGTACCCCAACCCACTCGGCGGAAAACGCCCATCGAACCCATCTGAAACACCAGACCTATCGCTGGACTCACAGGTCGGGTGGGTATCCAAGCAGACCCTACCGTGTCAGCCCCACGTTTCGTTTTGTCCGTAGGCCATGAAACCCACTCGCCCTGTTCCCGCCAAACCTCCCCCTCATTACTGTCGTCATGTGGACAGTCCCATGTTCGAAGGCCGGAGTTTGTGTTCTGTTCTCCCGCACAGGCGCTTATTGCGGGCGACGGAGGCCCACACCACCACATCAATGGAAAGAAGCCAACACCATCTCTCTCCGCTAACTTACGAGTCTGAATTCATTTACGATTACTCAGGATACACCTTACGCATCACAGGACTCGTGTCCGTAAAGGGGTGGCGACAAGTTAAGGTCCGCTTGATTCACCTAGGTTAACTATGTTCATTCTCCTAAGTTCAACAGGGGTGGCTTTACCCAAGAAGGGCATGTTGTGCGTCCTACCTGTTCCTATCCAACTGACCAGGCCTCAACATCAAGATTAGCATTCGGGTCCCATGGAGCACAATATCTGTGGCTTACGTTTTCAATCTTCGCACCGTCCTCAGAAGATTAGACAGGGACAAGGAATCACGCGGAACAGAGGCTCGGACGCCGTGTGAGATTATTTTGGGGAAAATGAATAGCAATACGGGATAGATCAGTACGTTCCGGTTGCTTGTCGCCAGTATGAGATCAGTTGGTCTCGAAACCAGACATCAGAGCCCGACGCACTTCTTATGCCCGACGCGGACGGCGAAAGTCCAAAAGGGTCCAATCGCGCATTCGTGCCCTGAAATTGCTCGCCGCTTGCAGTTTCAGAGCTGTTTTCTTTTGGTAGACCATTTCACTGTGAGACGTGGGTCCGGGATTAGACATCAGTAAGTATGTACCTGCGATTTCTACCGAGCGCATGGTCGGATGATTTCCGTTTATAGCCTGCTTTTCGTATTTTCTGCTCGGGATCCTCATATGAGAGGCTGCCGCGCATATGGAGCTCTGCTCAAGTGCATGTGCCATGCCGAAGCCTTCCCATGTCCCCGCACAGTATATAACTTATCTGTGTAGCGAGCGACTATCACCCATCGATTTCGTGCGGACACACCGCGTGGAGAGATGGTACTCACTTTTGCGCTAGCAGCGTTACTCTCTGTCTCTTTTGCAGACGCAGCAATTCCGAATGCCATGCTACGTGGGAGACCTGGCATTCCCAGGATCCCTCTTCCCGAGCGTACTGTCACAAGCCCAAATGGGACAGCTCTACCTCCGCTCACGACCGTATATTGTTTCGATCAGTTGATTGACCACAATGACCCTAGTCTTGGTACGTTCCAGCAACGATACTGGATGAGCTGGGAATTCTATGAAGCTGGTATACTCCTCTCTTTCTCATTCTCCGTTCCAAATTATGGACCAAGACATACCTAGGCGGTCCTATCATACTCATGACGCCTGGCGAGGTGAACGCTGACAGTATGCTTCTCAATGTTTTACCCTCTGTATGATCTTCTGATGTCATTGCAGAATACTCGGGTTACCTGACCAACAAAACCATCAACGGCTTGATCGCCCAGCAACAAAAAGGGGCCACCGTCGTCGTCGAGCACCGTTTCTTTGGGTACTCCAATCCCTATGACAACCTTACCTCACAGAGTCTTGAGGTCTTGACGATCCAGCAAGCCATCGACGACCTCGTCTACTTTGCACAAAATGTCGACTTGCCCATGCCTGGGGGTGATAACGTTAAGCCGGACACCACGCCGTGGATCTTGGTCGGTGGAAGTTACTCTGGCAAGTAGCATAGGGAACTGTCATCGAGGAGGCGCTAAATCGGAGCGCCCATAGGTGCTCTGACGAGTTGGACAATGGTGAAGTAAGCCTACCTCTGCGATGGATCAGAAATCGCAGTGGTTGATTGATTGATTCACCACGAACAGCAAGCCTGGCATCTTCCATGCAGGTTATGCATCGTCGGCTGTCGTGGAAGCGATGACGTGAGTGTTCACTTCCTGCGTTGCCTCGTTCTTCGTCTGATCTGCATAGCGATTACTATGGTTACTTCACGCCTATTCGTGAATACATGCCCCAGAACTGTTCTTCTGACATTCAGGCTGTCATCGCGTACCTCGACCAGATCTACGCAGAAGATGACACGGTTGCCATGCAGAGTCTCAAAGAAGCCTTCGGACTCGGCGCTCTCACTCATATCGACGACTTTGCTTCTGCCTGTGAGTTCTTACTTCTCAGAGACGATGCCGTTAGTGACTAAAACGCAAACCTAGTGCAAGACAACCTATTCGACTGGCAATCCTTGCAGCCCGACGAAGGTTCCGGCGCCATGTTTTACAACTTTTGCGATGCACTCGAGGTAAAGGACGGGGTCAGCGCTCCCGCGACCGGCTGGGGTCTCGAGAACGCCATCCACGCGTGGGGATCGTTCTGGAACAAGACCTACTACACATATGGTAAGTCAGTCGATCGATCGGCCCACCCGACAGAATCTGACCATTCGCTCGCCTAGTGTGCGGAACCAGCGACGCGGAGTGAGCGTCTGTTTCCCGATTTATCTCATTTAGCTGGGTGTTGACGCGAACGGCGCAGGACGTGTCTCGGGACGTATGACACTGGCCAAGCGTACTGGACGAACGTCAGTGTGAACAACGCCGCACGTTCGTGGTTCTGGATGGTGTGCAATCAGGTTGGGTACTACCAAGTCGGACCCCCGCTGGGCCAACCCGCGATCGTGAGCCGGATCCTGCAGCCCATCTACGGCGAGGTGCGTCGCCCCCGTGTCCCAGCAAGCGTAGTCAGCCGAGACTGATCATCGATCACGGCGATCGATCGATTCGTAACGCGTCCATTCAGAGACAATGCGTCAACATGTTCCCGGAAACGTTTTCGTCGCCGCCCTCGCCGCAAGTCGACAAGGTGAACGTGATGTACGCGGGGTGGGACGTGAACGTGGATAGGCTCTTTTTTGCCAACGGTCTGCGTAGGTGTTCTTCGTTGCTTCGTCCTCGGTCATACTTACATGTGCGATGCGATAGGCGATCCTTGGCGCGAGGTTACCGTCTCTGCGGACGGCCTAAACAAGGCCAGCACGAGGATGCAACCCATCTATGAGGCGGACGGTTTCCATTGTTCGGATTTGCGCACGAAGGATGGTGTGGCTGACAAGACGGTGCACCACGTCCAAATGGCAGCCCTGAAGTACATGAAGATGTGGCTTGCATGGTAGATATGGACTACATTGATATCATGAATTGGAGATGTACATTTGACTGTACTCGTATATTTAAATCGTATCCAAGCATCCTCTTTCAGCGAGCGGTGACAGTATGGCGAACTATTAAAAGTACCACTGAAGCGCAGCACACACCTCGAGAACCCACTGACCTCCTTACTCCTGGAACCCACCAGCGCTACGAACCGCCTCAATCAATTGCTGATACTCGCGTAACAGCTCGCCCACTTCAGACACGCGAATATCCTGTTCCGTGCACTCCACGAACCGTCGATTTGGAGGCGGCAACTGACCAAACACCACTGTCGGTGTCCTCTGCGCGTCCCCGCCCTGCACGCGTCTCGACATCCCCGCCATCCCATGCGCTAGCCGGTCCGTCAGGTCCGTCAGTCGTTTCTTTCCTCGCGCTGCAGCGCTTGTCGTCTTGCGCTTCGTCCGCCCGCCGCTGAGCATGCTCTCGAAGCTCTTGATGCTCCTCGTATCGTGGACCTCGCCCTCGCTCTCTTCCTCTTCGCCCTCGCCTTCCTCACCCTCCTGTTCAACGTCCTCACTCCCTTCCTCGCCTTCCTCCCCGTTCACGTCCTCGTCCTCGGATCCCGACTCATGTCCGCTCCGATGTGACCTCAACGACGGCGGTCTCGGCGCCACCTCGACGAGCTCCCGCTGTCCCTCCTCAGGGTCCCGCTGACCCGCGCCCTGACCCTTCCCTCGGCCCGGCCCCACTACACCCGCGGGCAACGCCGCTGTCAGACCCGCAATCGAAAACCCTGTCTCGCGGCGGAGTTTCCCGAGGGTGGGCCGGCCGCCCCGTAGGGCTGCATCTGTCTCGCTCAAGCCGAGTGCTGTGCTCGTCGATCCGAGAACGGAACCTGCGCTCGTCCCCGCCGACGCTGGCCCTGGCCCTGGAGCCGTTGACGCGGGGGTACCGCCACTGCTCGCGTGCGCGACCGTCTGACCGGGTAGCAACGCGCGGAGGACGCCAAACGAGGTGTCGACGACGCCAGTGATGACCTTGTTAGCCGAGCCGGCAATGGCGTCGACGCCCTGCCCGACGCGTCCGCGTAGGCTCGCGAGGCCTTCTTCACCAGGGGGGAACGTAGCCGCGATTGGCGAAGTGTTTGTCGGTCGTGCGATCGGGATGGGCGTTAGATCGGCTGTGCTAGAGGATACGCGTGGACATCGTCATGTGCACGAGGAAAGTAGGAAGAAATGTAACACACCTGGGTACCTTTTTCTCACTCTCGCCGAGCCCGAGTGCGCCGAGGTCGACGTTTTCGAGAAATTCGGCGACGGCCATGAGGTTGATGAGGCAGTAGCTCTCTTCGCCACCAAAGGACTGGTTGCGGAAGCGTTGAGCAAAGAGGAGATGGGATACGAATCTGGACGGGTTTGCTTTGACCACGGAAAAGATGAGGATGGGGAGGAGGACATCCCCGGAAACTGGCGAGGATGTCGATGGAGCAGCGGCTGGTTTGGTCATGGATGGTGGATCGGACGAGGGAGACAGGTGGATCGTAGGTATCGATGGACTCTGAACGGAAGCAGCGGTCACTGTGGACATTGTGTTCGCATGTTCCGTAAGCTCGGTAGAGGTAGAGAGGTGTCCCGCTGGAACAATATCGGCGTCCTGTTGACTTTTTAGACGAATGGGAGGGATTTTGGATAGGCCCTCTGCGCGTCGTATCAGTACCGATTCGCAGACACAACGAAACACTGACCAACGACGAATTTGTGGGCAGAGACCAAAACAGCCGCCTTTTCACGAGGCGAGCGAGCAGAGAGATCCAGCTGAGCCAAAGCTAAGATCGGAGTGAGAGACGAAGAAGTCGAAGAATAGGTCAACATACTTTGTCCGCATGTACCGACGACCTCATCGACTTCTGCGGGATTGGCATTCCCAATGTCAATGTCCAGGTGCTCCAGGCCTAGATCCAACATGTTTAATGCAGCTATCCGACTCGAAAGCGCTTCGTTATGCGAGGCGTCGTCTGAAGTCGATGGAAGGAATAACCTGCGGGTGTATCGAGTGAGTGGTACAGCGCGACAGACACCTGGACCTGCCTGTCATAGAGAAGCGTACACAATGTTGCCTCGATCGTCTCGAGAACATCGCGTATATGCGCTTCATCCACCTCCTCCCCCTCTTGAGAACTGCCCGTCTCCAATCCCTCCTCTGCGCGCGCATGTCCCCCATTCCTCAATTCAATCTCTACTGTCCTATAAAACGACTGAAATTTGTCGGTCAACTCCTCGGGCTTATCGAGAGCCCCGTTGACCGCATACGTGACCCGATTTGGGTTCCCACCAATGTCCTGTAGCTTCTTCTTGCCGGCCGGAAGTTTGACGAACGGAAAGTAAGGCAGGGCAAAGGCGTGGACACGCTCGACAAGCCAGGGAGGCTCGTCGTTGAGGGCAATCGCAATCTCGCCCTTGAGGGTGCTGATGATGCCCGTGGCAATCTCTGCACGGGAGAGGACAGCATCGATGACGAAGGCAGAGATGTCGATGGTGGCGTCTACGTCGACAGATGGGGGCGCTGTCGGAACTGATGTCGTCGTGGGAGGAAGTGGTGGGGGCGTAGAGGGTCGCTGACCAAAGAGGGAGGCGAATGGCATAGACAGACGGGCTGAGGACGGTGCTGATGCACCGCGCACGCCCGGGCGAGGGGGAAGAGGCGGTTTGGTGGCGCGTGACGGAAGAGGGAGCGTGGCGCTAAACGCCGAGACAGCGAACGAGGGATACGACGACTCTGGGGGATAGGCGGGCAGCGGGGGCAATGCGTCAAGCGATGTGGCACGCGATGCAGACATCGTCAAGAGGGCCTGAAATTGTTTGGTGGACCGGTGCAAGGTTGATCGAAAAGTGATAGAGTCACTGCAAGAAAGATCAGCGATGTGGGCTGTCCGTGATGGGACGACGACCGACTTGACAAGGTGGCCACGCAGACCAGAGAGGGTGACCAGGGCAGTGTTGTCTCTGGACGCGAGGTCGCAAAAGACGAGGTGGTCCTGGACGAACTCTGGCGTGATCACGTCGTGGGCCGAGCTCTGTTCCGAGGGAAGGAGGAGCGTCGCCTACGGACGATGAGGGAGGCAACGGAGCGATACTAAGAGACGCACCCTTGCTTTGGTGAGGGCGTTCCATATTTCGGACCACTCGTCAGAGGTGTCGCCCTCGTACGAGATCTTTTCGAGAATCGCGCACCCGACCGAGTCGGGGTCGAGGCCGATGGTCTGTGCGGCAGCCCTGAGGTGGGATTTGGGCGCGGACGAGGGGGTCGTCTGTCGCTGACGTGGGGTGTAGGGGACATACTTGGCGGTGTCTTGTGCGTTGAGGAGGGGGTGTACGGCGAGGGACTCGCGGGAGGGTGAGCGGACGATGTGTACGCCGTGTGCTCTTCCGACGGACGCTGACGGAAAGAGGCTGGTGGTGGACATTATGTATCCTCGTCTTGACAATGGCCTCGGAGCGGCACGCCCAAGACAACAAAAACGGATTTCGTGACAGCGACGTCGGACCCGTCGACAAGGACCATCCAGACGATATCACCCTCAGAAACGTCCGTCTCGCCCAGTACATCCTCGTCAACAAAGGATCATACGTCCCATCGTACGTCGTCGCACCATCGCCACTCTGACCGTTCACGACCCCGTCCAGGCGCGAAACGTTGCGCAAGCTCGGCGAGTCCAAGACACCCCCCGTCGAGACGGTAGAGAGCGTCAGTCGGAAAATCAAAGAGCTCAAGGAACAACACGCGAAGGATCTCGAGAACCTGTTCAAGTTCCAGCGGTCAGAATACCACCAGGAACTCATCGATCACAGCCTTTGCCATGACGTCTCGGCGTACATGGACATCGACGAGGCGTACCCGGACCAAGTGGAGTTTAGGGATGCACTCCAGGTGGGTGGTGCCACTCGGTTTGCCTCTTCGCTGAGAGGTGCGCAGGACCTGGACAGACGTGTGCTCAAGCTGGACCGGCTCAAGAGGGACATGGACGACGCGGTGTCCACGCTGCGATACACGCATCTCAAGACGCTGTTGCAGCTCATCAGGAAACGAAACGCGCTGAAAGCAGAGGACACGGTGACACGGCAGAAACGCGATGCATGGTTCCCACAGAACCAACAGCAGTACCACCACATCACGGAGAGGGACGTCCAGCTCCGCGTGGCACGGTTCCTGACGAGTTCGTCCACGGAGCAGGAAAAGATGATGGACGAGTATCAATGGCCGTACCGGGCTGTGCAGCCCCTGCTGTCGGTCTACAAGACCAACGTAGGTGGACCACCATCTGATGGGGCGTGGCTGAAGTGCCTCTCCCGCAGAACACGTTCAGGAGCGAGGTCAACGGCGCGATCAGTGGGCTCTTCGTGGCTGATCCGCGACGGAGACCGTCCAAGCCTACCGTAGATGATACGCCCGTGTTCACGCGGTTCTCGCCCGTGTCCTGATACTGTATAGACAGCGGAGTTCGGGGTTTGAATAACAGTCGAGGATACCGTCGGGAGTGTCGTCCGGGCACGTCGGAGTCGGTGCCCCGTCGACATCCGGTGCAGACGAAGCGGGCCGACGCGCGTCGGAGAATGAATTTGCTAGTGCTCGTCGATGATCTGCAGCGCCTCGGCAGAGAGAGGGGCTGTCCCGTCGTTTCGATCGTGTTTCGAATCCGCCGTCATGTCCTTATAACCACCCCGCCCGACCCACCCTCGTCTCCATTCACTTCATCCACGCCCTCGTCGCCATGGCCCCTGCTGGTCACTCGCCTGGCGTGAGTGCCCTCGTCCTACCCCTCGATCCTCGCGCTGATCCCCTCCAGCTTTACGCCGATGTCACGACAAACGTTCACAACCTCATACGGGACATGAAATCCCTAGAAGCCACCCTCCACCGCTGGAGTCGGGCACTGGCCACGCCCGACGACGTCAGCGACTGCTACGTCCAGTTTGGCGTCGAATTCAACGCCGTCGTGCTCGCCTTTGAGGGGTACGACATCCCAACCAAGTCCGTCGCCATCCGTGCCATGCCCCGCCATCGACGCTGACGACACCAACAGCGATCTGCACGCGATACCGACGCAGCTCAGGTCTGCGCTGGAAGAGTGTCTCGGGGAGGACCCCTCACCCCACACCCTCGATCGGTATCTGCCAGAGATACGTCGCCTGCTGGGGGAGCTGCTCCATGGCCTGCGAGCAAAGCAGCCTGCGTGGCGGAGTGCTGTGGGTCGCTCGCCCATCTCGGCGTTAAGCCCCCTTGGGACACGTTTCCCCCCCGGTCCTTTTCCTTGATTCGCCGTTATCGTGATGCGTTTGAGACGCGGTCTGGTGCGGGGTCACCCCAAAGTTGTACGCAAAGCTGGTCTTCGCTGATCGGTCATCATCTCTTCGTACGTACGTGTATCTCGCATTTGCATTCGACTGCCTCGTCGTGCAAGTATTTACATAAATTATACATGTCAAGTACAACGTAGTAGGTTCTCCTCAGGGTCCAAAATACATCGCTTCGTATTTAGGCGGTCTTGCCCGGCGCAACTTCCGCAATGCACTCGACCTCGACGAACGCACCCAGCGGAAGCGCCGCAACGCCGATGCAGGTCCTCGCAGGCAACACCGTCACATCTTTGAAAAACTAGCAGCACAGACGATGCCAATCAGCGATCGATGCGCCTGATCGTCAGAAGCGCGTATGCACACCTCGGCGTAAACCCCATTGAAGGCCAAGAAATCGCGCGTCATGTTGCTCAAGTACACGTTCACCTTGACGATGTACTCTAGACCAGACCCGGCCGCCTCAAGGAGCGTCTTCATGTTCCCCAGCGCGGATTTCTAGCAGAGATAGTATCATGGGTGTGGGATCGAGATCTGCGACATCGCGCGCATCGAGTTGTACGTACGCTCTGCTGTTCTATGCCCCCGATGATGTTGAAGTCTTTGTCGCATCCGATGCTTCCAGAAACATACACATTTCCGTTCGAGATGACGACCTGGGCTGTAGAAGCGTAGTCAAATGCTGGCGGAACGCGAAAGCGGGAGAGACTCGGACGGACAGTAGACAGGGAGAGGTGGGACGGCACCTGCGACGTTGTTGAGGGTCTGCTTAGGCATGACGGTAGAAGGGAGACGATACGGACGTGAGCAAATTCGAGCCGTTATTTGACAGTTTCATTTCTGGCTAGGCTGTACAGGTCAACTCCTCCATGGTCCCCCTCGATCAGATAAAGCATTTCCATGGCTGAATCCCCTCATCGCTAGTCATGACCCCACCCTCTCACCAAAGAGCAGGACACCTGGGGGGGGGCGATGGTTACACCCTGGTTGTCACCAATAATCGCGCTACCCCTTCCCTGGAACTCCGATTCAGCGCCGTGTTGCCATTAGTTCTTTCGGGACCCATACCAACACCACCGAAATTCCGCGCCTACCGCATTCTTTGTCCCGCCATATCACCGCTCAACACCCCACACAGGTCGTTGTGAAAGTGATACATGTAGCCCTCCCCACCGATAGTGCCGTCGTAATGCGCAGCGAGGTCGTCCACCAACGTGATCAAGTACGGCACGTTCGCGCCTCCGATCACACCGCGCCCCTCGGGGTACCATACTTTGCCCTCTTCAACCGCCCATCGCCAGCGCTGTCCGCGGGTACACCACACGGCGATGTCCGTGTCAGTACATATGGGCGGTGGTAGAAAGGAGCGTACCAGGTATCGTATCAGCTCCTTGTCTTGCGGCATCACTCGTTTCCACGCATCCTTGTTGTCCGCACAAAATATACGCAAGGAATCGAGTGCGTACGGGCCCACACCTGGATACCGCAGGTGGGGTTCAGTAGGAACGGTACGTTCAAAAGCCAAAAGCGACGGCAATGATGGTGACGAGCAGTTTGGAGCTCGTTGGTCCTCAAGGAAGCGCATCGACATGTCTCTGAGCCAACCCGCTCGTTTGTTATAAAGCCCGAGTGGCCTCAGCAGTTCGACGAGCTCGTCGACCGGGGCTGGTACCTTGACATCAGAACGGTGAATGGGTCGGAAGCGATGTCGGAACCCACCGCACACGAGATCTTGTGGGGTCGGCCATCGAGATATGATCTTGCAAAAGACAGGGATGGCCGCTTTACCAGTCGTCACGTTAAGTAGCCGGACAGCGATGAGGACCTTCCATGGATCACCTCGCACGGTCTCTGCCCGGTGAGGGAATGTGACTATTCACGGCGCGCGTGACGATGTAGACGAGGCCACCTACCTTGGACGAGTATCGGTTTCAGTCGTTTCAACATGATCAAAAGGTCGTCATATAGTCCGGCATTGTCGCACCATGTCGGAACACGCCTTGATGCATCTGCAGTATCTTGTACGGGTTCGTCATCAAACGAATCATCCAGCGGAGGGTATTCGAAATCAGAGGATTCGATATATACTGGGATAGTAAGCATCGGTGAACTAGGGGGTGTCAGAACCGAGTGATTTCCCTGCATAGACCGGGTCTGCGCCGCAGACGAGTCCGTAAAGTACTTGGAGGTCTTTCGCGGGGACGTCGACTCCAAGCTGGCGTGGTCGTCGAGCGTCACGGTATTTGAATGTGGGACATTGGCATGAAGAAGAGCACCGTGCGCTTCGGCGTCTCTGGATGCACGGCTGACGGGTGGGGTAGGGTAGTACGCGGACGCCGACTTGCGCGCGCTCGGGCTGTCTGTGGGACTTGTTTTCGTATCAGTCATACGGCGTCCTGACCTCTTACTGACGAGCTCCACCGCGTCTAACACTAATCGGCGAGACCGGGTACGAGTCGAGGACGAGGACGTAGGTGTATGGAAGGAGGGATCCTGTCTGTGTTGGCGTCCATATCTGGGCTCTTGCTTCGGATAACCACACCGTGTGTCACGCGCTGAGGTGCGGGCAGACGATGGACTGAAAACTTCCTCAACGCTACTCGTGCGTTTGCGCTTCGTCGGCACCGTCGAAAATGACGGAGATGGTAAGGAAACATTCGCCTCCAAGGTGTCTCGTCGTGAGTCCGGATCTAAAACACCATGGGCAGAACCACTGAGTCTGGATCCGGGCGAACGGAGTCTTGTGGAGGACACGTCAGAATCCGTGTCGCTCTGAGACGCGCGGTGGTGTGCGACGTGCATCGAGTCTCGGCGGCCACTAACACGAGCGGAATCGGGTGTGTGGGGCAAACGTGCACAGCCATTGGACTGAGGAGACGCGGGTCGGGGTTGCACTTGGAGTCGCCAGGAAGCTCATCCGGGATTTGAAAGGCACCTAACGCCGTAAGTGATACAGGTTTTGTTAATGCCTCATTACAGAGTTGACTTGGTGGTGGCAGAGGGCAAGACTCCAAGTCGCCGTCTCGTGGCCGAACATTCTACTCCGACTCGGAAGCCTACTCCAAGATCCTATGGATCCTCATGCTGATTTTCATTACAGTGATCAAAGTCTAATGCACGAAACCTGTTTCATGCACTCTGGGGAATTGGTCTTTCTGTTATGCAGTCATCTTGGGAGGCTTATCGAGCATCCCACCGACCACAACCCATTGTCTCAGGAGGAAGATGGGAATCACCCGGAGATCTAACGCTGTATCCACACCATTGACAATTCACCGAACGCTTTATAGAAGAGTCCTCCGAACCCTCCTACCTTCAGAGAACAGTTCCGTCAGAGGCACGTATCAGGGATGGGTACGAAGTAGCTGGGACACAAGGGAAGAGCAATGGGGCAGCACGACGGGCGAACACCTATTACCCCTTCCTCGAGGGTGCATAACCAGCATGGTTTGCTGTTTGGGGTGAACCAGACAACCAGTGCAGTCGTGTACTCACTCGTTTAGTACGTGCGCGGCGCGACCGAGATCCATGGTGCACTCACCGTTGCTGACGGAGTGAAGGGAATAAATATGACAGACTCACAAGAGAAAGGTTTATACGGACGTAAGGAGTGTTTCCTCAGCAGCCGCCCTGCTTCTTGGCGGTGTTGTCGTGGGCACCACGTTCTACGCCCATTTGACGAGGACATCGCAACGTTGCAACGATACGGGTAAGGTTAACCTTCAACCTTGTGGCAGAAGGTTCTATGTGTGCGACGGATCGGCCCTGTGGCAGTAGTTGGATCTTTCCACCTTGCATGAAACTCTAGTACAGCTTCGAAGTTCGGGATCGGTCGCCCGATACCATGCTTCCTGATGACCCGAATTGACTCTCCCCTTCCTAGCTGTGTCAACGGTAGCTTTGAATGCAGGGGAGATTCAGGGTTTACACAGGTGAGTGAACGTGCGTATCATCATTGGTCAACAGTCGACACGGGGCCGACGCGTTCGTTTGTGGTCTCCCAGGATCGAGCCCAGCATGCCTGCGGGATGCTCATATCGTCAGTGGAACGCAGTTAACATTTCCCCCGAGGCGAAACTCAGTAGTCCGATACGATCCCGCTGCAGGCAAAAATTGGGAACGTGGGCTTATCTGAGACCACATCTTTCTTTGCTATGCTGGTCTATTGAAATGCACGTCGCCCAAAGGACCGCCTTTACATCGATAGCGACGCCAACAGTCCTTTCCACACGAAACCCCTGGCATTTCCACATGACTCACTATATTTTGACAAGAACAGTTCGTCAGTCGGCACTGTGCATAGGGCCAGCATCGTTAACCTTTGATACTCCTAGTAGAGATGACGAGGACATACCGGAAGGCATTGCATTGTCTTTACTCCACAAGTCAAAGACTTCCATCGCTTCCTGAACGGTCAAGGCATCCGGGACGGCCACACGTTCCAGACCTTGGCTATAAGCCTGCAGCGTGGGATTGCGCGTTACATAGGGTCCACCGTACGAGACGGGGGGGACACCGAGCGACTCGGCGAGTTCGAGGGGCAGTTGGAATTCTACATTTGTTGTCGAGAGTGCTCCGAGAACCGCACCTCGTGCCTACAGGATGAAGAATGTTCGTAGCGCGGAATGAAGAAAGGCCACAAACGTACGAATTGTCGTTGTCCACTAGCGAAATCGAGGAGGAGACGCGGCATAGAAAGATGGTATGGCTTAATGGTGGAGAAGTTGGGATCCCGGTACTTGGTCTTGCAATAAATTGCCTGGAAATCGTCGATAGCCAATAGGACAGGGAATCTGCAGGAGTTTGCAAATCAGTTGGACCAGTAAACGCATGCGCGAATGAGGATTGTACTCGGTCTGCTTCTCTAGTTCCTCCATCAACGCGGTCAAAATGGTCGGTGCTAGAGCTCGTTCTTTGATGCCTGCTCTCACAAGGTCGGAGAGCGAGGTTCCCATTGGGATCGTTGCTCTGCGTTCTAGTTCGACGTCCACCGTCGTTTTTAGCTGTTCCAGTCGGTGACCATTTACAGTCAGAAAACGTTGTAGGGTTTGGAATGCAAAATTGGCCTGTTGATACAAGCGCGTACGGGGGTCATATGCATACATCGTCGTCGAGTTCACAAGATTTATCGCTGTGACAGAATGAACAGGAAGCCAGTTTTGTTCGACAGTGGTGACGTACCTCGGGGAAAATAGAAAACAATCCAGTCGCGGGTATGGCAGTACTGTAGTGCTTGAAGTAACAGGACACTCTTCCCGCATCCCGTAGCACCCGCTAGTGGAAGGTAAGGAAGACGCATAGCAAGAAACATTCCGACTGACTGAAGACAAGCCGATGGTTGGCACTGGATGCCTGACTGGCGGCGTCGAGTCTGTTTACGACATCGATAGTAATATCGCGCACTACAGAACACGGAGCAGAAAGGATTCGGAACTAAAGGACAACGGATGGCTGAGTACATATAAGACCCGTATCAGTACGCCAACTGACCTCGACTAATAAATTGCGGGGGAGACCAAATATCCGGAACGGGTCCTTGTCGTTATGAGGGAACTTGAGTGCTTGAGAGACGACCGCAGGTGTAATTACTTCCTGGTGTGGAATAAACCGAATAGTGTGTGAGGACGAGAAGAGATACAAAGTACAACGGGTTCCTTACCGGATGGAAGGGCTGAAGCGTGAGTCGACTAAGATGGTCTGGTTGAAAGAGCGGGTGAGTCAACTGGGAAGTTGACATCGGAAGAAATGCCTACGAGACGAACGTGAGCGAAATAGTACGGTCGTAGGACGATGGACGTACCGTATCCCTTCTCCGCCTGCCAGTTGGCTGTTCACCAGGGACGTCTGAAGTGCCTTCGCCGTCACGGCCTGTCTTGCGCTTGAAGCCAGATGGCGACGCATAGCCTCTTAGTTGCACTTTGTTCGTCTGTAGAAGCGAACGAGAAACACGTCTGCTGAGCGTCGCCATTGCCAGGCGAGCAGTGGTTAAATTGCAACAGAATCACTCTTGACTGCCAATATACGTCACGTGATAGCACATGAATGAATATTCCGAAAAATCTTGGAAAAAAAGACGATGAAAAAACTCGGACACGACAAGCTTGAGATCGAAGAGTTGCATACACTCCGGTGTGCCTATCGGTTGCTGAAGCATGCAGATTAAAAGTGCCACTGCCAGCGCTAGTGACAGTTCAGAGTGCTCACGTGACTATACGCGTCGCGTTGTTGGCGATTTTTGGCTGCGCTTGTGCTCATGCTTTCTTGGCCAGAACCACAACCCGTCTGCACGTCGACCCCAGCGCAGAGAATGAACAAGCGCAAGCTGCGACCCATCGACGACGACGACCTCGTCGCCGAAGCGCTCGACCAGCCTAGAAAACTCCCCGCCATCGGTACAAATGCAAGCTCCCATCCTCTACCCTCCTCGCGGAACAAACCCCGACCACTCCCCCCACTTACGAGACCAGATCCTCCAAAGTTCTCCGCACCGCGTCGCTCTGCCCGTGCGACTAGCGCGCCCCCCAGGCCCTTTACTTCGACCGGCAGGTCAAGGGGACGCATTGCCTCTGGTTCCGTGCGCACCACGGGCGCACTCCGAGATCTTCAGAACCACGTTACATCTCTTGAGAGTGCCCAGACTGCTAACGCGTTCCGTCTCGCCCAGCAAATGGACGCTGAACGTGCCAAAGTTGCAGAGATCCAAGCAGACCATCGCGCACTCTTTCAGGAGCTCGCTTCGTCTAGGGAGGCAGAACTAGATAAGCGGCGTCAGCTCGTCGATTCTACAGAGGAACTCGAGAAACTTCGCCTCAAGCATGCAAAGGAAATCTTGGAGTTCGAGGTGCAACTTCAGAAACGTGCAAATGAGATCAGGCAGCTTTCACAGGACCTCCGTGTCGCAAAGGCAGACCTAGACAGAGAACTGGTGAGCGTCACATCGCTCAAGTCCATGGTCGCAAATCAGTCTGCAGCCCAAGTGACGCTCGACGCGCAAATGAACGCGCTGCAAGTAGAACGAAACGCGTTGCAAGCACAACTCGATACTGTGACATCAACAGCCTCCCAGCAGAATCTAGATCACGAGTCTGCTCTCAGGCGGATAGCCTTCCTCGAGCAGGAGGCGATGGAAGCAGAGATGGTCCGCCGAAAGCTGCACAATATGGTCCAGGAACTCAAGGGAAATATTCGCGTTTTCTGTCGCGTGCGGCCTGTCCTCCCACACGAGCTTGCCTCCCTGCCCACTGGTGGAACGCGTTCAAGACCATCCTCGAACGGTACTTCAATTCCAGAAGATCATGTTAAGGCCCTCGTGGCGGATATCGCTTTTCCCGACAAGAGAGATCACAAAGAAATTGTCCTCACTTCCTCGAGCTTGAACGCTATGGGTCAGGAACGAAAGGAGGTCTATTCCTTCTCATTCGATCGTGTAAGAATTTATTCCCATTTCAGGGCCCGCTATTCATAGTTGAGCTCAGGTGTTCGAACCCGAGTCTACGCAGAGCAACGTCTTCGAGGAGATCTCACTCCTCGCACAGAGTTGCGTAGATGGATACAATGTTTGTATATTCGCATATGGCCAGACAGGTTCTGGCAAATCTTTTACCATGGAGGGTGGCACCGTAAGTCTATTCCAGACTGCATGCCCACTTGTTAGACAAGTCTCTATAGACCGAAGATGCAGCGGGAATGATACCCCGGGCTGTGAGTGAAGTGTTCAAAGCCGCAGGCGCACTGAAGAGCAAGGGCTGGGAGTACAGCATGGAGGGTCAGTTCTTGGAAATTGTAAATGTTTTCCGCTTGCGGTCCCCCCCTCCCCTATGTTTGATTGCCGCTGACTCAAGAATAACGCAGTACAACGAGACGATCAACGACCTGCTCGGGAAAGGCGAGTTTGACAAGAAGAAGCACGAAATCAAACATGAGAAGACCGCGACAAGTGCGACTACGCGAGTTACTGACGTCAACGTGATGTCCCTGCGCACGCCCCGTGAAGTCTCGGCGCTCTTGCGACTAGCGAATTCGCGGCGCACTGTGGCAGCGACGCTTATGAACGAACGTTCGTCACGGTCCCATTCGGTTTTTACTCTTCGGATTTTTGGATGCAATGAACACACGGGGGAGCGATGTGAAGGGAGCCTCAACCTCGTCGATCTAGCCGGAAGTGAACGTCTAAACTCAAGTGGAGCTGCAGGAGACAAGGAACGTCTCAAAGAGACCCAGAACATCAATCGCAGCTTGAGCGCACTGGGAGACGTCATCGCCGCGTTGGGTGAGAAGGGGGAGAAAGGGGAAAAACACATTCCGTACAGGAATTCGAAGGTGGGTCGATCATCCATGCTCTCTCGCGACTCCCTCTCTTATTTTTTGATTGGTGATCGTGTGGGGATCTTCGTTAACCTATGCTGCCATGCCTGCCATGCCTCTGCAATTCTTTGCACTGGGTAGCTCACTTACCTTTTGCAATATTCATTGAGCGGGCACTCAAAAACGCTGGTAAGTTCAACGCTTCGTTTGATATGACTTTGGTGCCCGAGGCTGTGTTATTCATGACCGGCGTTTTGCAAAGATGATCTTGAACCTCTCCCCACTTGCCGCACATCTCAACGAGTCATTGACATCATTACGGTTCGCGACCAAGGTAAGAACGGATCATGCCATGGAGACTTGGTTCGCCGCCCCTCACGCCACCGTTTGTAGGTCAATAACACCACCGTTGGTCCGGCCAAGAAGCAGGTCCGCGGCACGAGCTGATACAACCACAGCCATCGTTCACACATGAGTGCTATCTCAGGCTCCTCGTGCAGGAGGGTCGCTCATGTGCAATCATGTCATCCGCCAACCTCAGGCTCAGGCTCGAAAAGAAGATAGGTGTCCCTCGCAACGACTGTATTATGTTATGCGAATACAAGGATATGCCGTGCGTGGTGCAGGGCTTGACGCGATAAGACGCAATCGTGCAATCGTCAAGGTCGGCTAGGTTGCAGTGTCCCCCCGTTTTTCTTGAGGGCTTCACGTCTGACGTTGGCAGACCACATAAAAAAGTTGCAGCGATACGTATGGTCCACCTCCTCGCGAGTCCGTTCCCCTTTGCCCTTATCGTATCCAGGTCCGACAGGGCTGCACGTCCGCCGATTAAATGGCCGGACCGGAAATTTCAAGATTCCGGAAACGAATTGAAATAAGCGTTAGTCGATGACGCGAACGAATCCCCGAGGAGGCGGGTAACGCACCGAGAACAGATAAAGAACGTTTTCCCCTTATTCGGCCCTGGCTTATTCACAGTGTACTCCTTGGCCGGTTCGCCGTGGATCGTACATTTGGGGGGCTGGATCGGTGCCATGAGTTGAGACCAGGCGGCTTTGCTGTTGGTGCACGCTCCGTTTCTAGAGGATATGAGTGGTAGCGGCTCCGTTTCCTGCGAGGAAGCAAGTTGGAGCGCGAGCTGATAGTCCGTGGCAAGATCGCCGTCCGAGGACAGTAGGGGCGGATCACACGCATTCCATTCTGTCCGCGACGCCAATGAAGCCTGCCTCTCAGGTTTGGACAAAGGTGGTAATGGGAGAGATTGCTGGGACTGCGATTGCTGGGGAACGAAGAACGCGGCGAGCGTGCGTTGTCCCGATCCCGATCCGGCGTCTGAGCCTGGCTGTTTGCCTTTGTCCTTCTTTTGCTTCTTGCTCTGTTTCGATACGACTGCTGTTGGCGGATCCGACGGCTTGCGTTTCAGGGGTGCAACACGTTTCGTTTCGGGGTCGCCACTACTCTCCGAGGGCGAAGGCGTGGGGGATAGCGATTGGGGAGTTGGTCCGGTCGTGGTCGTTAAGAATGGAAGAGATTCAGACATGGTCGTAAAGTCTGGATCCTGAACCTGAGCGAGGTCCGGTGGCATAGCCTCGGGCAACTGAGGGGCGTCAATGGATAAGATAGCCGGTGCGTGCGATGAGCACGGAAACGGCGATCCCGGCGGTTGTGAATCGTGCATCGTATCGCTTGCTGCTGGCGCTGCTGTAATCTTTCCCCCCTTGGCGAAAAATGAGGACAATAACGTCTGCTTGCCGGAGAACTCGTCCCAGCGTCGCGCCGCGAGCCGAGGAGGTTCGGCTTGTTCTCCGTCCATTGACATAACTTGTCGGAGAGACAGTTTTCGACCAGACGGGGTCGTGATCTCGTCGTGGAGATCGATGAATATGGGACAGTGGTCAGAGCCCTTGACTGAAGGCTGGATATCGCCATGTCTAATCCATGGTAGCATGCCCTGCGTGACGAGAATGTAATCTACGCGAGTCCCATAATTTGTCTCCCGCGCTTGAATCTTGGTATTCCAGCCTGTGTAACTGTATCAGAAAAAGGGGAATGATAAAGAGCACAAAGAGGAAAAACTCGCGTCTTACATGTGTACATCCCTTTTCTGCCAGGCCAGAACGACCGCACTACATCAGTCATGCTTCCGTTTGGGGAAAGCCAATTGTGAAACCAAGCTCGGGCGGGGTGATCATGGAACGTCGCCGCGTTGCTGGCGAGATGGCCGTCGCAGTGGTCGAGTGGAGCTGCGCAGATGTTTATGTCACCAACTACGATGACCTCACGGCCTTCTCTGAGGAGTTCATTGACGCGTTCTTGCAGCAAAAAGTGATAGTTCATCTTGAATGGGAGACGGGCATCAGAGGTTTCGTTAGGGCAATAAACATTGATAAGGACGAAGAGACCAAAATCGAGCACAAGGGCTCGTCCTTCCGCATCGAGCGCTATAAGATCGGAAGGAGTATTGTCATCGTCGTCTGGCATGAGTTCCATTCCGTGAGCAGTGGGATATGAATGTGATATGCGTTCGCCCGTCGTCAGCGGCACCTTTGGTTGGAGTGTCCCTGACAGGCCTTCTTCCGCTCTAAGTGGCGTGACCGTTCTCGAGTCTGTGTACACAGCGACGCCGCTGTAACCGCCTTTGCTGGCGGGGAAGGAAAAAAAGGCATGGAATGGATCAGGGACTGCGAGGTTTCTGTCGAGGCTGCCCCGTGAAGCTTTCATTTCTAGGATGGGGTTAGATGAAATGGTTCGACCCTTGTCCGGGGACGGGGAGCAAGGAAGCCGGAGAAATGAACGACACACCTTGAAAGCATATTATGTCTGCCTGGATGTGAAGAAGGATTTCGCGGAATGACTTGAAAGTGTTCCATCTATACCAATCTGAGACGAAATGACGACAGGCGAGATGGAGCGGGACACTCACGGGTGGTACTGGGGAAGGGTGCGAACGCCGTTCTGCGACAAGACCACGGCGTAAGAATGGCATTGGAGCGATTAGTGGAGACCCACAATGTTCCACGATAGGATACGCATGCTAGGCATTCATGGCGTCAAGTTGTTGTGCGAAACGAACTGGTTGTCGAGGACCGTGGCGGTTCAAGTTGAGACGACTTGTGTTGTTCGGACTTGCCTAATCGTTCTCAATGAAACCCTGTACCTAACTACCGACCACTTCGAATCAGTGCCGAACTGTAATCTTTAGGTTTACTTCTGGTCCACGTTGCCGTGGACCGTCCTGGGCCGCAATGGGCGTTCATTTCATTTCTCTGCCCTAGCCATGGGACATCACCGTGGCAGCCCTGCCTCTAGTCCTGCTCAGCCTCAGTGAAGTCCCTGCTTCATCCAGCTGTTATCTTCCACTCCACAAGTATAGGTCCACCAAGACTTCTCAGAGCTGCGGTCTGAGAAGTCCTTCCTGCACAGCTTCGTCTACCTCCCACTGTGGTCCCAGCCCACCATGACCTCCTGCGATCAGTCATATCTTTGGGTAAACGTGATCTGCTTACCCACACAAGCTTACTCACGGACTCCTCTTATCCTCCGCTCCCCCATCTGTAATCCTACCCGTCTGCCACGTTCCTGTGCGTCCCCGTCAAAGTTTTAGCAGTCGCCGTCGTGGCCGGACTGCGCGGCGTTGCATCTCCATGAATCGCGATTTCTCGCCGCTTTTGGTTGCGAAACCGATGGCAGTCTATCATAACCGCTCTCGTGATTTCACGCGCTTCTGAACACGTTGTATCAGCACGTCAGATCCGTGCGCAAGCTGTCTCTTCACTTTTACGTTGCCACCAATTTGGCCAGCTGTCGGCGAGAAAACCATGGCCCCCTATTGCTTGTCTTTATGTATTCCGCAGACGGGCGTGGAGTATCTTGGACCGAGATGGATTTTAATTAACTCGTGCTGACAACGGTCTTTCTATAGTCAGCCTGACCTTAGGGTCGTTCATGTCGCATGCTTCCGCAAGGCAATTACGCGCTGGCTCAATTCGCTGAGTGCCCCGATTGTGTTTCGTAACGCCTAGCATGTGCCAAACGAGAAAAAGCGGAGGAATGAATCTCGCGTTTTTGGTCCACTGCGCAAGGAGCATGGCCAGAACACTCGAAGCTCTGTTTGCATTTCAAAGTCGGAACCCCTTCCTTGATTCTCACCTTATAGCTCCATCCATTGAGCGAAATTCTCTGTCCTCCTACAGAATTGCCCCGGGCTCGCTCCCTACCACCTTATCAAAGCGATTCTCATGCTACGAGGTACGGTCGAAAACATCCCTCGGTCTCGGTCTCGCTCTAGAGGAGCTCAAGCCAAGACGATAGGCAGTCCTCATGCCGCTCGGGGCTTTCCTGAAGGGAACCCAAACACGTCTTTTCATAGTCCTTACGCTCGGATGGAGTCTGGCGATCCTTTGAGGCGGAAGCAGACCATTCTTAGTTTAATCGATATGCTCTCCGACATGGGCGGCGACAACGCGTTCGAGACCGGTTCGTCCAGCTTCTCACTCATAACAGTTTCACGCGTTAACCGATTGCCCCAGACGTCACCTCGCCGCCGATGGCGGAGGAGGACTTGCGTAAGTCGCGGTGTCTGCAATGGACAACGTGTCTGAGGGGGTCTTTACAGCTACTTCGCTCGATGAGAAGCTATCGAATGCCGGCGCGGAGTTGTTCTTCAGGTTCGAAAAGTACGCTCCTCGGTTGCATGCGATGGTTGGTCAACGACTTAACCTGTTCTCAGGAGGATAGCGAATCTCGACAAAGAGGCATGTAACTTGTCTGGTTTCATTTCCTGTTCCTCAACCGCGGTCAGCTCCGGGGTTTTGCGAATGCTGCCCGCCAGCTAGGGAGTTCTGTTGGGATTCTTTCCTCCGCGTTCAAGTTACGCGAACGGTTGACAAAAATTTTGTTCTTGTTCCGAGAGAACGCCGCCAACCTATATCCTCGCAAAATTGCGCGGCAACCCCGCGAGGCTCTTCCGAATCCGAACTTCATGCATCGACAGCGACGAGGACCTTGGCGTGGCCAACAAGCACCAGTTGTAAAACTGATCTTGGAGGACAATTTGGAGCCTGATACACTCCCTGCTCAGTTCGAAAGTTTCGCCAGGGACGTTGTGACCTTCCTCAATTGTCTTAACGAATTCCCGGAGTTCACTGATGAGGCGGTCAACCAATCAATGCGGGGCTTTGAGGCTGACTTGAAAGTACGTCGTTCATTGGCTTTACTCATGTAACTTTGACACGTCTGTGTCTAGTATTGGGCATCGTGTCTGGCTGAGTACAAGAGTCAGCGCTGGCATATAATTTTCTTCTTTCGCTCCGAACTCACATGATCCCTTCATTCAGATCAATTCCGCTCACCAGCCGTGCAGCGCTATGTGCACGACCTCACTACGGAGATCGGCGATCACATTGACAACATCACCGGGACATTGTCCATGTTCATCGAGATCGGTGAGTGTGGAGGCGTCGTTTGGCAAAGCAGTGCACTGATATGCTACACAGGTGTTCCCACAATCAGATTCCATCAGCAACACGCTGCGTCCAATCTACTGAATTTGTCGACAGTGGCGACGTTCTTCTCTGCGGTCACAGCAAGTACTTTACAGTTTTCGTACGGTTCCACTGGGAATGTGTTGGCGGATTCTGTAAATGCTTTCTGGTTTTCATCGCTGGTGTTCAGTATTGCGGCCGCAGTGAATAGTCTCCTGGGGCTAACTTGGAAGCAGGCCATGTAGTAGGTCCTTTGATTGGCATTTGAGCGTCATCCAATGGACTGATTGACATCATCAAGTCGTTCTCCTGGGCACAGGGTTCCGTGGTGGGTTCTCATTTGGATCAAACGGTCTCCGTTGGTCTTCCTAGTGATGTCCGTCGCTTGCTTCTCCGCTGGGCTCATGCTCTTCACATATTCATCCGGACAGGTACGCAAACCCACTCCACTGTCGTCATATGTGACGTTGAGGTGTTTTCATCAGGGACCTGTAACCTCTACGATAATCACCGTTCTAACGGCGAGTCTGTCTCTTTCATTGCTCCCTACGTCATCTTCTTATCCATCACCATAGGCTGTTACATCGTTCGGTCTTGCCGCTGTGTCTGCCTGGTTTGCATCGGAACGATGGATATTTGTCCAACACAAGGGACAAAAGTGGCTCGAGGAGGTGATTTCGGAAGCGACCAATCACATGGCGAATACCCGTATTGCGCGAGCCAGCAGGATCACCTTGCGATGGTGCAGCATTCGTATGGCTGCTGCCCGTGGATACTTGAGACGTCTCACAGGTTGGATCGTCAAGCCCAAACAAGAGTTGCTTCCAATCGCAGAACCATCCCCGCCGCTCCCTCGTACTCGCTCGTCGCATCGGCCTCCTGTGTATTCTTCGGAGCCCGCTGCGTTTGTTAAACCTGAGGCTGCCCTCTCAGTTTGTTCAATTGCCACCGAGAATCCAGCGTCCAGTACTGAAGGACCGTCAGATGAGACTGCAGAAATCCGTCGCTCTGATGCTCGTCAACGGTTTGTGAACGCGATCCGCTCTGTAATCATGCTTCAGTCTACCTCTCGACCCATGTCTCCACGCAGAAACTCTTCGTTCGATACCCCGTTAGCTCCTGCGTCAGCGGCTGTGCCGATGTCACCAGGCCGATTCCCGGACACCGGAATGTCATTGCGTGGAGTGCGGGTGACCGGTGCTATTGACAAGTTGAAGGCACTGGATACGTCGCAGGAGTTAGCTGCTCACCAGGCCCTTGTGCGACATCTCCAGTTCTCACCAAATGGAAAGTATTTGGCGACGTCGAGGTAAGTTATACCTGACATCACCACACAGCAGTCTAACAACGCCATCAGTTGGGACAGGACATCAGTCATATTTCGCGTAGGGGTGAGTTACCTAATGAGTGACTCTTTACTCAGGGTTGATCCAGCACTCAGGAAAGCTTCACTACCCACCGCATCCTCGTGCACGTTCGAGGATTCATTGGTCAAGTCGCTTGGTAGGGTCCAGGTTTTCTGCTCACATTATTGTCTGGCTCAATCTCTCAACGAGGTCTCCGAATGGTAGGATACTACTCACTCGACTCACACGCGCGGTCAAGGTGTGGTCAGAGGTGAGATCGTTTGCCTCCAAATAACAGGGACCCTGACACACTGGCTAGGACGGAGTGTGTAAAAAAACGATAGATCGTCAAAACACGGTCCAATCTATCATATGGCTTCCTACTGGGGACGGTGGGGCGTTTGCTTCCGAAGGATCAGCCCGATATTGACAATCATGAATAATAGCCTTCTTATCTGTCGAGGGCAGTGAAGTCGTGAAACTGGTACGTGCCCTCATTTTACCGAGGGTGTGTTTCTGTTAACGTATTCCTCTCGCTGTGTTCTCAGGATCTCCACGGAAAAGTGCTGGACACATATCACCTCGGACAAGTCCGGCTAACAAACGTGGCTGTGACACCAGATTGCGGCCGATTGGTCGGAGTGGGGCCCTCGATAGCACCGCCTTCTGGACCCCAACCCAGTCGACACACCAGAGTTGAGAAGCGGATCATTGGTATGTATCACTGGGTGGATTAAATGTCGTTTGATTGATGATAGAACATTTCAGTATATAATATGCATACTAGGACAAGGGAAAGGTGGGCATTGCACTTACTCGTTGATTATTTGAGTTTAATATTTCCCAAGTCAAACGCCGTTCGCAAACGATGTCCGCGACATTGCGATGGCAAGGAAAACGCCAGCTGTCCTAATATCGCCTGAGAAAGTGGGTGCTCATGGCTTGGATGAATACACGCACTAACTCCGTTTCGTATCAGTCTGCCCCTCAATTATGGAAGCTCGAAATTGTACGAGATAGAGATCGCGCAGAGTACGCGCAGACGTCTCGACTTAGTTTGAAACACACGTTTGCTCTCAAGGGTTCCGTTGACATCGCAGGTCCATGTCATTTCGGTGGGAAAGACGATCAGTTCGTTCTTTGTGCTGGAAAATGTCGGTGTTCATTCCTTGTCCGTGCATGCTGGACGCGATTACTCATCGCTGTCCATTTCAGCGGGTGATGTACATATATGGGACAGAGAAACCGCAGCTCTCCTGCATTGCATACGACCTCAGAACACTCCCGGCGTTGGAGATCTGACGTGCATTGGCTGGAACTATGCAACTGATGACCCCATGATGCTCGCGACGGGAAGTCACGACGGCACGATACGTATTTACTCGACAGCGCCGTTGGACGGACGGTCCGACGACGACTCATATCTGGAGAGACGTACAGAAGGCGACAGAGGGACGAATTACTCTGTTCATTCAGGTGGATAAAACTTCATTCTACCATACCCTTTTTTCTGCACTGCTATTGAGTAAGTTGGGACTATTCGTGTATTATTGGGGTCGGGTCATGGTAGATTCGGGGGTTGGTTTCCTTCTTAATTTATGCGTGCTGACTTGCAGGACTTGCTGGGTATGCTTGTCTCGGTCTACTGGTATGGAAACGATAATGTATGGTAGCGCATGCACGACTACTTGTAATTTACAATGGTTACTAAATGGTACATTCTTCTTTGCACACATCCAGCATGGCCAGCTGCGCGAAGGCTAGAGCGGGTGTACCATTATCCCGTCCTTCATATTCCCTTTTTTCGACGTGTCTTCAGCAACCAACACCGGAATGGAATATTCTTGGGAAGCAATGGAAGCACGGCATGGCGAACAAGGGTTACATGAGTCGTGCGACACAGATTGCACGTGCATCGGCGAGTCTATGCGACAGAACGCATGGAATACTATGCAGCGGCTGCGGTGAGGGCTGATGCAGTAGGGGCAGTGGCGGTTGTCCACGCGCTCGTCGTGGACGAGGGGCGTTTCCCCTCTCTGCTCAGCCCAGCAGCACGCTCGGATTCCTCGATGGTGTATACAGGCTCCTTGAGCGCCCGACAGCGCTTTTTGTGTACTTTACTTTTCCAGTGTGAACGTAGCGCTGCGTCCGTTTCGTAGTACCTGACGTATAGAGAGCGTGGGATGAGAAACGATAAGACAAGGTATGGGGTGAGGAACGATGAATAGAAAGACGTACTTGGCACACTCTACGCAGTAATGCTGGGCCAGACCAGGTTTGTCGAAGTCGAGCGGCTGTGCCTCTAGTGCAGCACGGTTCTACAAATATGACGGGTGGGGGTGGGTACAGGGGAAAGGGGTGGTTAGCCCGCTAGTCAAATACATGGCACGACCCCGCCGTCATCAGGGCCGGACGACCGCATCATCGGAAGGGTAGAGGACCACCACGGGCCCAGTTGATCTAAGCACGGGGAGGACCTGATGCGCGCCGCACAGCACGGGGCGCGGGGTCGGCGCTGGGCTTTGGACTGAACGACTCACTTTTGGATCGAGGTCGATCAGCTGTATCTGATCAAGATCTTTTGTACGGGCCTGAGGAACAAATCGTATTCACGTCTTTTGGTGGATGTTTCTGGGTACCCACTCTTGTGCGAGAGGCACGATGAATGTCGCGCTGTGACTTGTGCGTTCTGGAGCGTCGTACACGGCCCATTCAGCGATGCGATGCGGACGGCGGAGGGAAAGGTAGTAAAGTAAAGGACTTGGAAGACGCTGGACAACTTTTGTATGGATGACGTAAGCAAGATTGGCTGGAAGCGCGCATCCGAGTCAGTACTATGATCTAGTACGTGTTGTGACTCGCTACTACTACCGTCTACTATGACCAGTCGACCTTCCATGACAAGGTGGATTAGAATAAAGCACGCTATCCGAAATGGCTTTATTTTACACTGCCCGAAGATACACAGCAGCAAGGTAGAGCCTCAGGTCTTCGTCATGGACTCGTTCCTGCATGCAGACGAGCAAAAATAGTCCGAGGCGCTCTGTGGATATCGTTGGCACATGATGCAGGCTGCCTCTAATCCGAGCTTGACCGCCTCTCTGCAGACGACACCGCGTAAGTGATTCTTCTCGCTGAACTGAGCCGTCAACACTCACTCTCGGTGCTTTACTGAACAGTACCCTGTCTTCACGCCGTGCTTATCGACGTGGACAGGCTGGCCACATCCTGGAATAGCACATGTGCCGGGTGGGATTCGTGATGTACCACTGCTAAGTTTACCCCCTTTTGGTGGACTTTTCGCACTTAGTTGAGCTACTGGTGGCACGCTGGGTTCGTCCTCTGGCTCGGATGCCGACTCCGATGGGTACGCATCTAAATCGGTGGAAATCCCACCGTCTTCGTCTTCTTCGTCTTCTTCAGTGGAATCGCCTGGTATCCAATAACTCGTTAGTTTAACTCTCTCAAGTACATCAGGATCATCACTTTGGGCTACAGGCACTTTGCCTCGATGTGCCCGGTGGGGTTTCGGGGGTGAAGGAGCTGGGGCATTGTGAGGAGTTGCATTCGATGAGTGCGTCGTCTTCTGTTTCGTCGTCGATACCCCTTGTGTTGCGGGTTTGGCTTGCGCAACTCCGGCAAGTGCGGCGCATGACTTGCCGCAATAATCAAAACCATTGTACTTGGGCTTCTGGCCACAGTGCTATAGATCGGCGCCCATCGAAGATGAGCCGCGCTGGATCGCGATTGATCGACGTCAGCGATGCTGTGACTCACGATACATAGCTGGACTGCTTTCTGCGTGGCAGGCGCTCCTCTCTGATGACCTGTGTTTCTTGGAGCTGCTTTCCCGTGTGGCTGCGACTGTTTCGACCGCGCAGGTTTGGCTGCTGCTTGTGCAGCACACGTCTTGTTGCAGAACTTGTGAGTGCCGAATTTCGGTCGCTTGTGGCAATTCTGAACCGATGAACTTGGATCTAGGCCATAATGGAGCAAAAAAAAACTTGGAGCGCACCTCGCACAGACTCGGAGCCATCGTAAATTACTCACTGACCAGAGACGACCACCACGTTGACCTTTGTCGTGAGGGCGAGAGCAGGCCAGAGCACAAAACGTGCGAAGGCCAAACCACCTCGTGTTCGCCACGTTGGTGGCGCGACACGGAGTTTTGGAATGCAGTAGATAAGCAAAGATTGTGATTTCGTAGGTTTCTTGCTGATATCTCTATCGATCTGCCCCCGGCTCACGATAAGGGCTTGATATCGGTACTTGCGGCTCGCTACAAATCATCCGTATCATCCGTATCTATGCTGATAGTGGCTGAGAAACTCCATCCATTTGTATTTGTGCGTTGGAGGTGTGTTCAGACACGTTGCATCCTCGATGCTGATCTGGTTGCTTTTAGCTTAGAATTTCCGCGTATCGTGGCATAGTTCTATGGCAGTGCGGCAATTCTCATCGGTGTTGTTCGTTATCGATGGTACGAATTGGTACCACTCAATGTAGTGCCTTCATATTGACTAATAAGTTGCACAGGTTTGCAATAAATAGACAACGGATCTCAGGACGAAGCAGGCTAACTCTGTAACTGCATCGTGTGCAGGGTCATGGCCGACGGGTCCAGGCTCAGTTCTTCAACTGCCTTTAGTGTACATGACGATGAATCTCGGTGTCATCGTTCCCGAGTCCCGCACCACGACTCGGTCCCCCATCAGAACCTGTGCATCTCATGAGAAAACGGAGGTTACTACTGGGAGATGACCGACCGAATTGTTCTTGCCGGGATTCTGCGGCAGGACGACGTCGCAAGCAATCATAACCCGGTACGGTGAACTCAGACATGATGTAGCGAACCGGTCTGCCACGGATGGTTCCGTAGAAGAATACAGGCCTTCTCCGTGTCTGAAGAGCGCAAACAAAGTTGAGGACTGAGAGCTGTGGCTAGGTGATAACATGTTCTGACCTTCCTTTATTACCAGGGGCACCAAAGGCGACACGTTCGAACGCGGACTTTACGATATTACAAATCCCACAGGAACGCCAGTCGCATAACACGGTGCCCTTTGTACCCATGTCGCAGATACACTGAGAGGCGTGAAACGTTCGTAATAGCCGAACACCTCCCCCGGACTCTAGACTCTGTCTGCAGATTGACTTTTAGTGAACAGGATTGGAAGTCGACGTTGACGCCTACCGGAATGCTTCCTTGTTGGCGATGACACCGGATGGGTAAGATATCTCGAACAACTTATCGATCGTCGCTGCTGTTCCGGTCTTCCATCTGTCTTTCCACTCTCGTTCGACTGATCAGGACGATGAGCATTGATTCGATCAGGAGAACATCAGACTCACATTCTCTCCAGACAGTGCCCGAGGGTTTGATATTCCACACGCGGAGTTCATCCGGCGGCAAGTTGGCGCAACCGTTGCACGTTGGCCCATTACGCTGCGGCAGAGTGTGGCATCGAGTGCAGCCTGGAACGATACCGGAACTAACGGCGAGTCTAGAACCAATTAGCCCACATAGGTCCAACGCGCGATTGAGGCACGTACTTTGCATGATCGGGTGAACAAAATCCATGGAACGAAGGGTCCTCTGGTTTCTTGCACCCATTAATAATGCAGCCCCCCGGGGCGCCAACACTTTGGCCTTTCACTGCATTCCGGGCGCAGGTCTTGCCACAGTACGAATGGGTAACGCCTGTGGCGTCCACGTACTTTGGTCTAATGCCACAAGCCTAATCCATTTCGGAGTATCCGAAGGGGAGAAATGAGCTCAAGGGCGGTGGAACGGAAACGATCGTGCGAGTTTCCATCGAGTGGACCTACCTGACAGAGATTGGATGCGGGCATAAGTCGCTAGGTACCGTATTCGAAGGAGAAGAAATTCGTCTATTGTTATGGGGGTAGCGGTCGTACTATGTATACCCGCAGCGCGTGTCGCCACGTGTAAATCGCACCGCCGCCTGGACTAGCGTGCGTGTCGACATCGCCTATGGCAACGAGAACGGGGCACGATTCGGACGTGTCGCGCGTCGAGGACATGGTACCAGTGCAACGTGGAGTCGACGCAAGCGAGGGCGTGTCGCACGTCGTCCATCGGCGGGGCCCTATAAAGTACTTGCTGCGCACGTCGTACTCGCTCGAAACCAAACCCAATCGCCAATCCAAACTATCGTCTTATCGAAGTTATGCCATCCACGTTACAGAAACGATTACCTGCACCCTCCGACGGCCAACGTGCGACCAATCAGAGCCCGCTGGCGTCGAGGACGTCATCCGCTCCCGGACACGATACGCGGTATCACAGTCAGACGTACGCGATCGACATCGTCCAGACGTTGCGCGTCACGTCAGACGAGCCGCTCACGCGCCGCAAGATCGACGCGGTCAAGAAGACACTAGGGAAGCTTGGACTCGAAGCGGGCGATCGGGGCTGTGTGTCCGATGACGAAGGCAGAGCCAAACTCAGGGTCGTCCAGACCGCTTTGCAAGTCGTCAGGGGGGACGCTGCAAACTTGTCGTCCACCACGCCGCCCCCGCCCCCGCCACGTCCACACTCGGCGTCGCCGCTGGGAGGGTCCACGACGCAGAAGCAGGCCGTACAATTCCCGAAACGCGTTCTGTTCTACCACGCCCATGATCCGTACTATGGATTCACCAACTTTTCCCCCGACCCAGTCGAGTACCAGGGGAAACGCTACCCCACGAGCGAGCACCTGTTCCAGTCACTCAAGGTGAGCGAGAAACACCGAACGCCTACCACCAAGGCGGACACGAGCTCAGGGGGTATTGTATGTGACTCGTCGAGCCTGTCCGCGCAGGGGGGAGGCGCAACGCCTATGACGCACAGACGATCTCACCCCTGCCATTCACAGTTCCTCGATCACCGCCCTGAACTGGCAGAGCACATCCGGACGTGCTCCCCTCGTCCGCGCGTCGTCTTCGACGAAACCCACAGATTCAATCCAGAGGTCCGGCCGGATTGGCTGCGCGTCAGAGTCGACATGGTGGGTTTTCCCCCTTCTCTCTTCGAACGCGTGCAGACAGCGTTTGGGTGGTTGTGACTGATGCCGAAACCATCAGATGGACCTGGTGCTCTGGCACAAGTTCACGCAGAACGAGCACTTGAAACGGGAGCTTCTTTCTACGGGTGATGCCGAGCTTGTCGAGGTAAGCGATCGGTTCCCTGACTCTTGTGTCATAGGGTAAGAACTTACCCACTCTCGGTCGCCGTCACCAGGACTCAGACAAGGACGCGTTCTGGGGCGTAGGGCCTGACGGAAAGGGTGAGAACCAGCTTGGAAAGGCGCTCCAAAGGCTGAGAGCAAAGCTGCGGGATGACGTGTACTCAAAACCCTCTCAACAACGATAAGCTTGTGTCAACGAGACACTGCTCGTTCAATATGTCGTACGATTTTAATTGATGACAAGTATATACTGAGACGATAAATTATCGTGGTTGCGAAAAAACGTGCATCGATGCATATCGGTTTCATTTTGTGCGGAGAAAAGCAGTATCGCCTCCTTAGTGCCCCGGAGCTAACTCCACCCCCTTAAACGATGCCCACGAAACTGTTGCCACAAAAAAGACAACGTTGCACCGCTTCTAAAAGTTCTTTCACAATCCAACTACGCGCAGCGGCGGGCAGCCAGCTTTCGTCCACAACCGAGCTTTGAGACACGGGTAAAAGTGCCTTACGGCTGCAACCTATGCAGGTTCTGACCAGCGAAGTTGATAAAATGAAAGAAGTCACTGAACAGCGGGCTGTGAACGCGTTGGCGAAGACGTCTGTGCACGAGGTCGCGAATTTCACTCACCCCAAGAATGACCCCTTGGACATGTCGCCCGTGTGATGTCCTCTAGCGGGACTTCACTGTGGCAGGCTGGACATAGTTCATGCAACCCAGCTATCAGCGGATCGATCGCAATCGCCGCATTCACCTTGTTCGACAATGCCTCAGCCTCGCGAGATAGATCCACGGGAGATCCCGCAAGCCGAGATTGCACAACCACTCGCAGGACAAATGGAACGTCAGACGCTACGCCGTCACATATGAAGTAGTCATTTTCAGAAGAGAAGAAGTCTCGTACGGGTGAGTGCTGTGACAATGGCTGTGAAATGACGGACTAGAATGCGGAGGACCCGGTGGGAAATGCTGGTCAGCTGACGGTGGGCGACTTGTCCACAATCCAGGCGCAATCGTTCGTCCTTACACAGTCTCTACCAGGTAGCGGCCATGATTAGGTGAGCGATCGGTGTTAGCAACGCCACTCACCCAACACATATCTGCTATAGATAATCTCATCCGTAAAGAAAGAAGACTGTTCCAACCAAAGAGATGGGTGGCCAAGCTTTCTCGAAGCTGACACTGGAGCTCCGCACCTACGCCCAGTGACGTTGGTGGAGCAGGTACTACAGGTGGTTCGTCCTGTGGACTCTGATCCAATACTTCCAACAGCCGAGGACAGACTTCGATGAAGCGCCCCGTACTGCATAGGTGCAAAAGGAGGGACCGAAGCTGATGCAACGGCATGCTTCTCGTCGCTGCGTACGGTATTAGGACCAACGTAACCGAAGAAGGGATGACGGGGATGTAATTACCGCAATCAAACTGGACCAGTGTTTCTTGCGCCGCCCTCAAAATGGTGTCAGAGTCGAGCGGCCAGAACGGTGCGGTGACAAGCACGCATTCGTGCCTCGCTTCATGTTTGTAGCTAAAATCCGAGGGCCTTAATGACCTTAATTTGGGCCATAAATTACAGCCCAACTTGGGGGACAGCGAGGGACACACTCATAGATCCAGGTCAGAGTGGAATGCGAGTCATAACAAACCAACCCGTTGATTTGGTTCACATCCATGTACTCAACACCCACGGAAGTTGTCTGTGCAAAAAATACACGAGACGCCTGTGAAAGTGATTCTGATGTGAGTTGGCTATAGGATGATGTGGGAACCCAGGAAGGCTCGATTAACATATTATGAACGGCGTGAAGAGAGCCGTCCAGGAGCCCCACGAGAAGCACATCATTTTCCTTGACGTAGGCAAAGCCCGAGATACAAGAAAACGCGGAAGACCCGATTGAAAAATTTTGCGGCTGAATGGGAAGCACACAGCCACCATGCGATTGCGCAGCCGAAGTGGACCAAGACCATAGATGAACCAGGCCAGGCTTAGAATACACAAGGATTGGCTGAAAGAACAGAAACGATTATCAAATACTATCTTGCCGTTAGATAAAATTCTTACATTTCCTCCGGGAACAGTAACCCATTCGAGGGCAGTGACGACGCATTTATCCGGAGAGCAGACGACATCGGTTGCCCGTTCGAAATCGCTGTGTAACTCATAAGTAGTGAGAAAGCAATCTCCCCTTCGCAACTGAAGCTTCTGAGAAATATTTATGATGAGAACCTCGCCGTCTCCCGTGGCACATGCCAGTGAACACCGGCCTGGTGCGCATCGACGTCAATGACCGTTCCATAGGAGAAAGAGAATTTAATGACTTTCACCGTCGTGTACGAGCCAAGGTGACCAGGCTATGTGGGTTACCCAATTTTCGCATAGCTTCGTTTCGCCGATGAGCGAAACCGTCCCCTCCGAATTATCACCGCGTCCGAACCTACGCGAGTTGAGTCGCGCAGATGTAATTGGATACATGCATATACCTAAACAACTTTACAGACCCCGCACGGCTTCCAAGTGCGAGAATTGACGCGTCCAACAGGGGAGCGGGATGGATACCCCAACTGGGCTGACCTGACCATGCGATACCTACAAATGTAGCGGTCATGGATAATACTGGCTCATAAGGACAACTACTCGCTCATGACCTGGATCCCCAGTATCCACGACGGATCGTCAATCTCCTTGACCCGAGGAGTGTCTAAGAGGTACGCAGTCACGTCTTGGATCTAGCGTAAATCCGTCATAGGTTCTCATATCAACGGAGTGGACCTACGCTTGACCATTCACCTTTCAAATGATTTTTTCCGGCAACCCATAGGGAGACCTCCATATTGGAGTTCAAGACCGCTATCACGCACCTTTTGAACATGGAGAAGATGAAATACGTGTAGAACGGAACCGTTACCTTCCACGAGACGTCAAGCCACTAGGAGAGCATGTTACAGCACGGACTGAGACATCGAGGGAACCCAAGGCAAGGGGCCCCCAACCTAGAAGCAGATCGGTGGGACGATAATCAGTGAGACGACAACAACAGATGCAACGCAGACCTTGATTGATTCTGGGCCAGGAATGGGTTTGCGTTCGCGTCGTTTCGATCATTGTCCGGTACCATCCAAGCGGTCGATCGCTCTCGTTGTCTACGGGAACTTTGATGTCCGCAGGTGTGTTAAAGTTGATTCCATGGTCTGGTGTCTGCATGGAGTTGACGCGAGCACATTTGTAGACTATATGTACGTACCAGAATATAGACGGCGGATTTCGTAACGAGAAAAAGCTGTCCGTCGTCAGACCATTGAAGACATCTCGTCGAGGGGTGTGTGATGACTGTAGGTATGTTGAACGAAGAGTACACGGGTCTTGGTGACATGAGGGATGGATCGGCCATATCTCGCCTGTCAATAAACTGGAACTGGCATTAGTAACGATTGCTCGGCAGTGGACGCGAAGTTAGTGAACGAGCGGAGGGTTGCCAACTCCAGCGATCTGATGAAACGGTCACGTGCAGCTTACGCGCTCTCTTCTCATACTTGCAAGTTCGCAACGACGGGACTCTATCATGAGTAGCGCAAACTCTGAGTCCAGTACCCCGCCAAAGAGGTCTCTGCCCCCTGGAATGGTCATTGGTCCAGACGGAAAACCCTGCAAAATTTGCACGGCGTGGCGGAACTGGAAGCCCCCAAGACAGCCATCTTCACAACTGGGCACGGGAAAGAAAACAACAGCGACTATGATGGCCGCCCTCGCATCTGGAAGTAGCATCAAGAATGAATCTGATCCTGACGCTCGTCCCTCACACTGTCCCCCGGACGTTGAGCAGTTGGGGAATGCAACCTGGACGTTCTTGCATACCGCAGCCGCTTATTATCCCGAGCGACCCACTCCCTTCCAACGCGCCAACATGCTGAATCTGCTACACTCTTTACCTGTGTTGTACCCTTGTTCTCATTGCGCTACGCATCTGGGGGAGGAGATGACGCGTCATCCGCCAGACGTTAGTAGCCGCGCGGGACTGAGTTGGTGGTTGTGCGAGAGGCATAATGAGGTAAATGAGAGACTCGGGAAGGAAAAGTTCGATTGTACGAAGACGGACGAACGGTGGAAAGATGGTCCTCCCAATGGAAGTTGCGACTAGGGTGGCGGTGAGCTTGTTGGTTATATTGTGAATATTCCTCCGTATGACACGTATCTAGAGCCTTTTTCAAGATAGCGACGCTGGCAGTACGCAGCGGTAACACTTCGACTTTGCTCCATTCTGAAGTGCGTCCCAGCAGTATTGTGTTAGGTGCTTCTCTTGTAAATTGGGAATATACCACATCATCCCCGCCAACTGGTTTTCAAGACATAGATATTGCTGCTCTATTCACTACCCTGGCAAATTCACTCTCAATACTATATAGACTAAGCATACTGCCCCTACGAGAGAACCCCGTCCACAGAGTATTCCCTGGTCGAGAGGTGTTAAACAGCTCAGACCCACCAGGCCTGCAACGTGAGATCCCAGAGGTCCTCCCTGCTGGACAACCATCTTCTGAATGTATACCTTTTTCTCCACTGGCAGATGTCCTGGGTCGCACATCTAATCTCAAGCGCTTTTGCGGCTTGAGATCCGTCATCCAAAGCTTTTACACTCTTGCCTTAATGAGCATGCTACACAACTGAGGGCAGTATAGTTCTGAGAACCACTAGTCCCTCGTCAATAAGAGCCAAGTAGCAGTTCCGATGTTAAAACTTGAGACGAATTCGTGATAACCTGTGCTCAGGCGTCAATAGATGAAATTGAATAGTTTTGCTTACCATAATGTCGAGCGTGTCGGCATTAACGAGTTATCCTCATGGTGGAGCCAGTAACCAAGCACTTCATTGCGGACTTAGTTTCCATGACCCCCTCGATCGGGCTGTCGTGCCCAACTACCAAGGTTTCATGTTGCGGGACGGTCACGCGGAATTCACTGGTACCTGGAGTAGTCGAGTAGTTGCTATGCTGCTACTGGTGGTAAGAGTTCGGATGTGTTCTCACCTGTGTAACTATGACATAAACTCGCAGCAGGAGGTGACCTGAGATAACCTAGCAGTTCCGAGGCCTATGAATCCTCACCGAACCACGGAATAGAATATAACGATTATTTGGTCAACACGCGCACGTTGATGCAGAAGCGAGAGCAGCTAGTCTGAATCCTATGGGATGCCGCAGGTCAACGATCTTGCGACCGCCAGGTGCAAGTGTCAGATAGTACTAATGGAGAAGAACATTCGACGTCAGGTGGAAGAAGTAAATGAATGATCAGTAGCTGTGACCGAACCCGTGTGTTGGCGTGCTGTCAAAGTTAGACACTGAGTGTCGAACGTTGATCAAACGATGTGGACAAAATAAGAACTTGAAGTTGACCCTCGTGCACCAACGACAGTCATGAGTCACATGTAATGCTGGTATGCGCATGTCTACATGATGGCTGACTGAAGTTGTAACTGTCTTTTCTGGCCGCATTCGTCAGATAACGTCGTCCGCGGAGAGGCCAGGCACCATACTTCTTGGGTGAGCTCAACGGTAAGACTCATTAGTTCGTGTGTCGATATAACTTCGCCAAGAATAGATGGTACGGAACATGCGAGGTAGCTCACTTTGTCTGTGGCAAATAGATGAGAAACTTGAACCGACCTGGATGGTACTTGAATTCCCCAGCGAAGGGCATAGAGCAAGGCAAGGTAGATCAACGGATAGACAAATGGACTCAAAGGGGACGCGCCGGAGAAGCCAAACATTGTGTACTAGCTGGTAATATCGGCACTGAACTTGGTGCGCGGTGGTTCTTGGCGGGCATGAGCGGACCAGCAATCGGCAGTCTCCGGACTTCTACCACTGCCAGCACTGGCTTGCATTTTTTGTCAGTGACCTTATCTTGCGGACACTGTTACCCTTTCAAACCAGGATTTCCAGCCTGTCGGACGGCACTGGGTATGTGAGGTTTTACTCCCACATTATGTACAGAACGATCAAATTAATCCCTCTCCCTGAAAACGGGGACTTCGCAGCTCAAAAGGTATGCAACATGCCACTACCACAGAAACAACATTCTACTTATCTTTGCCATCTTCTTGTGCCTCGGACGAGGAACGGACGCACTTACAAAGGTCGCTCTTATTCGGCTTAACCAATATATACATATATACGTCCTTCTGTCTTCTCATTCAGCCATTTATCTGGTTTCATGCGTCATTGTAAGCTTCCATTCTATAGGTATATCTCCGTTCCGATTTCGGACGAATGACATCTCGTCTGACTTTCGTAAAGATGCTTCTCTTACCTCTGCATGTGTGTTGACGCTGTTTGGCCCACAGAGATTAGCCTATTCGTGGTGTTCACCACATTTATTTGCAAAGAAAATATAAGGTATGTCCCCCATCTCCTCAAGATGAGATTGAACTCCAGAGAAAGGCGTGTTATGTCGTCAAAGTTTTTCTAACGTCACGCTGGGGAGTAAGAAGGGGGACGGCAAGGCAACCACTAGAACTTGGAGTCTGATGCAGCTGGATTCAAAGATCGTCTTTTGTCTTCCCCGTGGCCTCTTCTGACGGAGGGGCCTTCTTTTTTTTGTCCTTTTTGCGCGGCGACGGAAGTACACTCACGCCCGTTTAAACACAACTACGCCTTCAAAGCCCTTTTGAGTCGCGCGGAAGCATCTGTGGTGTCAACAGCGATCCAGAGCACATACGGTGTCCGGGCTGACGAACGTAGATGTGGAACTCAGGCCTGCGAAATTCCGAGCTGTAAAGTCTAAGGCGTCCAACAAAAGTTGTTCATGTATGTCGCAGACCTCGTTGCCAGTAAGTTGGCTTGCTGATTAGTTGTTAGTTGTACATTCCCACAGCGCATAGATGCAAGACCATGTCATTACGTGGAACAAACAGTCGGAAGGTATGGATGCATGTGAACCTAGGTCGATCAAAAGACGGTAATGATGGTCGGCTAGAGATCGAAGGAATAAAACCTCTGTGGTCTCAACAAGCTCCGGAAGAATTTCGATATGAAGACTCATTTCTAGGCGCCTGAAGGCGATCAGCGTGCCACACTTTTCTTTACCATGAAGGACACAGGCCGGGTCAAAGGACTTCACCCACAACAGAAACATTTCCCCGTACGAGTATGCGCCAAGGCGTACGTCCCATGGCTCGAAGCCATCCGGCGTGTTGATAGAAACGCGTTGGATCACGTTGCAAAAATTGAGGCATAACGACGCAAGACAAGAGGCCACAAGCGGCTCGCAAGCGTGGTGTAAAGGACTCCTAAATATAAAATCACTGTAGTCGACGTATGCACATTTTCAGTATGTCTACAACATGACACTCCTGCCAACGCTGTCGAATTCCTTGTGCTAGGTTGTGCTGTTTTGAGGAGCCTACCATTGCATCTGTGCTTCTCTCTTGATCATTCGGAGACAAGGACAGCAGGGCATGGGAACTCAACACTTGACCACAATGATTCCTACCTGGCTTGTCATTCCTGCTTTTCAGATCTTCAGCAGACAGGTCGGGACACCTGCCGGGTATAGTTTCAGCACGCTCATATTTCATCCGTGGTTTAATCCGACCAAGATTCATGTCCTTCTCGAAGTCAGCGATGTGGAGATCCGATTTGAATGGCAACCGTCGGCCATTAGTAGATTGGGTTTTGGCCCTCCTCAGCAGTCCCAACCATCGGCTACCATCAGCTACCGCAATCCGTTTACTGATACGGCCTTTCGGCGTGTATTGGACGTTTACTTTGGCGCATAGGCCGATTCCCAGTCATGCGTGTCTTCTGCATGTGCTTTCGATCCACTTTTATCAGGTACAGTCGGACATGTACCAAGATCGTATGTCCAATACCCATTGTCCACTCCGTGGGATATCGGAAAATAGTCTTCATCGGTAGGAAGAGCGTCCGGAGCACTTGGACTGACCAACTCACAGCACTGGTATTGATATCTCCCTTGCTAAACTAGCCGACGATCGGTGTGTAACTGCTTATCGCCCTCTCGAATGTCTATCACCGACGAAGCACGATCTGGTTGGCTGGATCTTGCACCCCCGCCCGGTAGTCGCTGTTTCGCGCGTTCCATAAGACCAAATATGAGTCCTCTAACATGTGTCGGACCTCTTGTACAGGCATCGATTGCCCTATCAGACCTGAAATTGGTCAGGGCACTGAGCATCTGATCACAGTAGCCTGGTGACTTGGCGGCGTATGGAGTCCGTTTGTGAGGATTTCCTTATCCGGTACTTGATTTGGAAGACCTACGACTCGACTTGTTGCAACGTTACCGCGCCCGTATACCTAGTACAGCCTTCGGACGACTCGCCTACGATGTCGTCAAAGGACTCTGACCGCATCGCTGCTGCTCAACAGACGCTTGACAGTATGTCCCAGCCCGCACCTAGTCTAGGACGGGGCTCATGAGAATAGCCCTCTTCAACATCTCGCAACTGCTGAACACGCAGCTCGACAAGGAGACGCTTGCGACGTGCGTTGGCATGATCGAGAGTGGGGTTAATCCGGAAGCTCTTGCGGTACGCTCGGAGCACTGTCGCCTTTGTTCTCCCTTTACGTGGTGACCGTCTGCAAGGCTGTTATTCAAGAACTTCGTCGCGAAGCAGCAGCTGCGCTGAACAGCCCAAACCCTCCCACCTCGGATGGCCGATGAGGATGACGTCCTCGGGGATGAGCCTGCCGGTGTAATGAGTCAGGTTTTTCTCCGTACTTCCGCGACACTTTTTTCTCAGGCGAGGATGATGTGCCTGCTTTGATGGACGGACGGGACTGATTTGGTCGATGTGGATGATGTTCTGTAGTTGGTAGCTGCACTGATCCCTGTGAGAGCTCAGGAAAAAAAGGCGGAGTCGTAGTTTGAGCATCGGGCTGTGGTTTGAACCCGGGCGTGCTCTTCAACGCACCTCGTCCACCGCCCCGCTCCAACGTTCCCTTACGTCTCCTCCTCGTCCTCCAGCACAATTGAAGCGACCACGACGTCCGCGGTGACGACCTCGTCCCTTCTCCGTCCACTCCACACATTTTCTTCAGGCCTGGCCACCTCCAGCGCCCCATGCAACCTTCCCAGCTCGAGATCCAACGTGAAGTCGAAGCCCTCCGCGACATCAAACGAAGGTCATCAACGCAGGGTGGCCCAGGTGCTCTCATCCTCGACCCTGATCTCCCCAATCCCTCGTCCCCGCCTTCCCCGACCGCAGGCTACTGGTCTGCCACGTCCGCCACGCAGCAGCTCAACGATGGTGATTCAAGTAGCGGCTCCCATGAAGACAGCTCAAGCTCCGAAGAGCGTACCACCTCCTCTGACGACCCTTTCCATCTTTTCTGGGTCCCCGCTCGCCTCCACCCCGAGATTGCTCCTGCCGAATTCCGCGCTTTTCTCAAGGAACACGCTCGTACGCCCCCACCGGATGGCTCAAATTCCTTGAGTCGATCTTTGACTACCTCTTCCCCTGGCCTCGAGCGCAGACGCTCCATGCTCAGCAGGCAGTACAAACCTCCTGAGACCGATGACGTCGAAGAAGAAACCATCGTTCCGATTCGGCGAAATCGCACCGTCCTCGCCCATGCTGGTCCCCAACTCACCATAAGTGACCTGCAACGCCTCGAGGAGTTCGCAGAAGAAGCGACCAAAGATGGTGATCCTTCAAAGTTCAGGACTGCCCTCAGACGGAGTCTCAGTCTCAACGTTTCACCCTCAGGTCAGTGGAGCGTCGTGACACTACACTCAAGGCTATGTTGGCTCAAAGCTGTCTCATTCAGCCATCGATACGATGGACGACATCCATCCCATGGCGGATGAAGCTGATATACCGATCATCGTCCCTCCTCCCGGCCAAATCTTACGTCGTACCGCACGGACGAAAATTCGCAAGGCATCAATGTCGGCAGCCGGGGAAGGACGTGGGTTTTCAGCCCGTCGGCGGAGGCCTGCAGCTAAGGGCACAGAACCACGCACATCGAGCGACTTGTCCTCAAACGATCACGCGAGCGAGCAGGGCGATGGCCAAGAGCACTTCAGACGCCCCCGCACCTTCTCCAATGAGAGTATCACTAGTGATGAACAAACAACTCACCGACCCGATGCGTATGGGGAAGAAACACCGATATATGACGCATATGCTGGGGAAGATCCCGAAAGCGAAATCGCACGTTCTTTACAATCATTAATCGCCCCTCAATCCCCTTCGTTATCTTTGACTCTCCCAGCGGATGATCTAAAATCATCCTTGGTGGATGTAACATCCCAACCATCGATGTATCCTACGCCTCAACCCGAACTGCAGCATCCTCAGCCACAGCGACTCAACCTTGCTGCATCAATAGAAGAGACGCCTCGCACACCTTCGCCCGATACCACTCTCGTATCGACCACCGAAGAAACCACAGTGGCCTCAACCTTCGCGGATATCCCTGTCTCCACGGAAAAGCCGGCCAGTCCTGCTCAAAAGAAGGAAAAGGATAGGAGGGGACTCTTTGGTAAATGGGGCAGTAGCGATAAAAACGGCAAGAAAAGCGCCAAAGCGGAACGGGATCGTGAAAAGGAGGCTCAGCGCGCTGAGAAGGAGAAGGAGAAAGAAAAGGAAAAAGAAAGTGGTTTCTTTGGCTCGTTGTTTAGCAGCAAGAAGAAGCAGGACGAGTCTTCCTCGCAGGCGGGTGGATTTTCGGGTTCAGGTCGGGAGACGGCCGCAGCCCTCCTTGGTGCGTCCAAGTCGTCAAAGGGGTTACCTACGTCTCCTTCTCCGCAACCGGGTTTTCAAGGACCGTATGCAAGGTACCCGATCCATGTCGAACGTGCTATTTATCGTTTGAGCCACATCAAGCTGGCGAATCCGAGAAGGCCGCTTTATGAACAGGTGTTGATCAGTAATCTGATGTTTTGGTATCTGGGTGTCATCAACAAAACTCAGAACCCGACGCCAGCAACTCCCCCTACTCAAGGACCCATGGGTGCAGTTCCGACGCAGCAGGTCTCCGAGCAAGAGGAGGCGCAGAGGAAAGAGATGGAAGAACGCCAAAGAGCAGAAAACGAGCGCCTGGGGCAGGAGAAACAGGAACGTGAGCAGGAGCAAAAGGAAAGGGAGCGAGAGCTACAGCTTCAGCAACAACAGCAGAAAGAGAAATCTCGGCGGGGCTCCCTGACGAAAGCGAATCCCGCACAGCAAGGTTCCCGGCGCACAGCGGAGATGTTAGTCAAAGGTCCTCAATACGAGATGCAGCATCGGGTCATGGAACAGGAATACCATGGACCAGGGTACGGTTATGGACCGCCATCTCCGTCACCCGGCGTCGTTGCTGCTCCGCGCATACATCGACAGTCCAGTCCTCCTCTCAATCAAACCCAACCAGTGGATGAGCCAGAACCCAGCGCGTACTTGTATCAAGGGGCCATGGATTCGCATCTTCCGCCAGGCGTAATGTCCCCTATACCAAGCCCATCTCCTGGTTCGCCATCACCTGCGATACGCGCCCGACCATCCACGTCCCCTTCACCACCCACAAACGGACCCCTCCAGCCGGATGCCCCCCCAGAAGCCATGCCGACGCCACGCTCCCGATCACCACCTGCCCAAAACCACAACAGATATTCACCATCGTCACCCGTTCCTGGTCGACTACAATCTTCGAGAGGCGCCACACGCTCACTATCTGCCACAGCAAGTTCTGGTGTTCCACTACCCGCAACAGATGGGAAGGCGAGAAAAGTGGTCAGCGCTCATGCGGTTGTACCATCGTCGAATGGAAGACCAAGACCAAGCATCGGGAGTGTGCCCATGCCAAGAGGCGAGGAGGAAGACGTACCCCTTGCCGTTTACCAGCAACAACGACGACGATGAATCCTTCAGGTATCAGCAGCCCGTGCGGGTTCCACCTGAAGTTGGCTGTGGAAGGATGTGCTAACGTAATTTGTGAGCAGGACTGCAATGCATTTCCCTGTCTCGCCTTGATTTGGAATACCCTGATTCACCACGGCCGCCGTCATGATGCCTATGCTCCAACTGATCTAGCAAGTCGTCGTGCATCCAGAATATTCCCAGACATATTCAATGGAATCGATCCACCCGGACCTTCTACTCTATCCTATTCGTGCATGTTCACCCTACGCCAAGCCTATTCCCGTCCAAACAAAGACTTATCGACTCTCTTACCATACAATCTCATTGCTTGCAACCTCTTTCAGCATTTTCCACTGTTCTTGTATTTCGTGCGTCGCGTCCACCGTTGTCTGCTTGTCGTCGTTCGTCTCGACTTTCGAGGTAGCATCTCATTTGTTTCTTTGTCTACGCATTTGAGGTCTCATGGCTGGGACGGGAGGTGGAACTTGGCAAATGTTTGGTCGGGGTGGAGTCCAATGGACGGGTGGATCTGATTGCACCCACGGACGATATCGAACGTTGCTACGAGTGTACTTTGTTCCTTCCCTTCTTTTACAGTGGACCCTGACTTAAAGTAAATGACCAGAAAGGATTTATTACAGCTGCTGTGCGCTGGCGTAGCCACTACGTTTGAATTGGTAGAGTTGGCGTGCGTCGAGAGTCAAAGCTTGAAGTGTCACACTTGACCCTTTGCCGGGCTCGATTTGGACTTCATGTTAATTTTCACGCCAGAGCATTCGAACTCCAAGTAGTTCATCGCATGTGTACAGAACCTCACTGACATCTACGTTGTTTAATCTCGCATAGAAGCTTTTTGAATCCTGGTATGTAAGTAACCACTTCAGGGTAGGATGTCACCGAGTTTAAGTTGAAAAAGACCTCCGTTTCCAGGATATTCTGAGACGTCAGGAAATGGTATCCAAGATTCATGTCTCGCATAAGAAGAGGTTCATCGTATCGCTCAAGCGAGACGTCGGCGAGGTACGGCCCTAATGCAGGCGCCGCCGCCGCCTCATGCCGATTTTGTTGAAGGCGAGAACAAGGTCTTGCCATTGCAGTATAGAAATAACTCATGGAGTAACTACACCGCACAGGGGACCAAGGACCTGGCGCTTGTTCGGCACCATTGCCTGAAGGAACTCGACCCACGGCGTTGTCGACAACTGCAGTCAGCTGGTGCCCGGTGACGTGCTAATGCTATGCCATCCTCGTGGTTATTAAAAGCGTAAGTTAAAGGAACACTTGGCAGAGCTAAATGATAACGCAATGTTAGCGTTACTGTAATGTCAGTGATCAGTATGATATTTTTGGTGCCTGAGCTTTCGCGGCTCATCGATGGAAAGCCGGTGAGAATGTGCAGGGACCCAAGTGAGCGCCACTGTCATGTGTCGCAGTCCCCGCAGTCTCAAACATCGGTCTTTCGCTTCCTTGGCAGAAAGGAAGCTATCGCGATTCCATGTCGACGAGATCACCGCGATACAGCAATGAATCGTGTGCTTGCGAGGGGCCAGAGTAATGTGTAGGAGTACTGAGTAACACGGGCTACTTGGCACTTGCTAGCACAGGACGCATGGCGACATATGGAAGTGACGTGGACCAATAAGGCCAATACAAGTTCGTTGTTCATCCCATTCCTTTACTCCACAATGACGATCTCAACTTGTTCGCGCACCCTTCCTACTCTACACAGTCTGGGTAGCACAGTCGACCCAAACCTCGATGTGCAGGCCATCGTCAACGAGTGGTTTGCCAAGTTCGTGAAGGCGATCGGTCTCAAGGACGTGCCTGCCATCGTCGACTTGCTCCTTGATGGTGGCTTTTGGCGTGATATGCTTGCTCTCACCTGGGACTTCCGTACTTTCGAGGGAAAGGACGCGGTGTCCAAGTTCCTTGAAGACCAACTCACCATCTTCGACCCTCAGCCGGACACTTTCTCTCTTCTGCACGACTTCGTACAACTCCAACAACCTTATGAAGACATCGTTTGGATACAGGCTCTTTTCAAGTTTGACACCAACGTGGGTCATGCCTCTGGGATATTCAGGCTCGTCCCTCTTCAGGATGGCACTTGGAAAGCCCACGTGGTTCATACCAACCTCGAAGATCTTAGGGGTTTCCCTGAGCGTGTTGGAACTTTGCGGGACTACGAACCAAGCCACGGTAATTGGGCTGCCATGCGCGAGAGAGAAAGGGAATTTGTCGACGAGGAACCAACCGTGATCATCGTTGGTGGAGGACATACTGGCTTGGACATCGCCGCGCGGCTAAAGATGCTGGGAACGAACGCGCTTGTCGTCGAGCGAAACCAAAGAATAGGAGATAACTGGAGGAAACGTTACTCTGCGCTCTGCCTTCACGACCCAGTTTGTGAGTCTCGTCTGGGTCTCCTTTTACTTGCGTCGTTCCCTTATCGTGTTCAAGGGTACGACCATATGCCCTACTTGCCGTGAGTGCATACCCCAAAGAGATTCCTCAGTTGGACAACCAATTTCAGGTTCCCGCCTTCGTGGCCTGTATACACGCCGGCGCTGAAACTAGCTGACTGGCTTGAGTCATATGCTCACTCTCTGGAGTTGAACGTATGGACCTCGGCAACCGCCGTCTCGATCGAAAAGGAAACCGCAGACAGCGGGAAGCGTTGGTCTGTCCTAGTTCAACGCATGGGGCGAGAGCGAGTCTTCAAGGTAGACCACGTCGTGTTCGCACTCGGTCTGGGTGGTGGCCTACCAAAAACCCCAGATATTCCAGGCCAAGTAAGCTTCGAACATATGGAGCGAGAACAGACTTGCCTACAATCCAGATAGGATGAGTTTGAGGGGCAGATCTTGTACTCAATTGAACACAAACATGCGATGGATCATGCAGGGAAGAGGGTCGTGGTTGTTGGGTCTTGTACATCGGGTATGATGATCCACTTGTTCCATTCCCCACTAATGCTTATAGTAATGAATAGCCCATGATATTTGCGCTGATTACGTGGATCATGGCATTGGCGAGTTGCCTCAGTGGTTGCCCAAAACACCGCACTAATGTTTTGACAGATGTCACGATGGTCCAGCGAGGCCCCACCTATGTCATGTCGGTAAAAAAGGGGATGCCTCTTTTGTTAGGTGACACTCGTTCTCTTGATTTACAATTGCTTGCTAACATACCCAAGGACTTTACTGGGAAGGTCGCATCCCGACCGATATTGCCGATCGCATAAACGCTTCGCACCCGATTCATGTCAACAAGCTTTTACAACGACACGTCACCAAGGCTATTGCAGAGGCAGACAAGTATGTTTTAGCTTCGTTTCTGTCCGTGGACGATGACGTATGTATGCGCTTTAGAGACCTACTTGACGGTCTCCGTAGAGTCGGTTTCAAGCTCACCTTTGGAGAAGATGACTCCGGCTTCCTCCACTTGGCGTATACAAAGTTGGGAGGATACTATTTCGGTGTGTCCTTTCCAGGCTTTGTAGAAAGAGCCGGTGGCTCAGGGCCTCTCTTGCTCCAGACGTCGGCGCTTCTCAGCTAATCGTCGACGGGAAGATCAAACTCAAAAGTGACGGTCCCATCAAGAAATTCACTCCGACTGGGTTACTTTTTGAAGATGGTTCCAAGCTGGGAGCCGATGTCGTCGTCTTTGCAACTGGGTCCGTCTACCCCCCTCTATTCCTGACAATGTGACCTACGTTACTGTTGCAGTATCGGTGATGGGCGTAATGCATGCCTCGATCTCATCAAGGACGTGGATGTACACGATAAGATCGGTCCTATCTGGGGTTTGAATGACGAAGGCGAGGTCAACGGGACATGTCGCGAGATAGTCAGACCGGGTGAGAAGGACAAAGCGGTCGCTGGGCTGTGGTGCCTAGTTGGGAATCTGGCCTTGTCTCGGTTCCATTCGAAGCACGTCGCACTCCGTACGTACTCGTATTTTCATTGTGCACGCTTTCATCTATGGATCGCTGACATGGTCGACTGTAGAAATCAAGGCATACGAGGAGAACCTTTTCGGGGTTCGCTACAGTGCCGGAAAGTGAGATGGTCTGAGTGCATACCCGCTACTTGTAAATGGATTAGAATATCAATTTTCGGTATGGAACGGTCTCGATTCGAGCACTGCAGGCTTCGTGGAATTCGGTGGCATTTTTCACTCAGCGTTTTGATGTCCAAAAAAGGCTGGAACGAGGCGTAGATGTCCGAAAAGAGAAATTGTTTATTGGGGTCGCTGACGTCACGGTGTCACGTCGATAGTCGACCATGAAGAGAAGCTCCATCTTATAAAGACCCCACCCTCGCCACAACCACCACTCTTTTCCCTTCCCCTTTCATCGTCTTTGCAATGGTCAACCAGCTTAATTTACGTACCCCGTCGCAGAGACCGGATCTCACCTTATCGCACGTTCAACTTGCCACTGCCGAAATCGATGTCGCGCTGGCTACTCCGAAGACACCCGCAGATGAGGGGAAAGAATTCTTTTTGAGTGAACGATTAGAGGGCGAGGAGCCTATTCGTGTTTACGAACTTAGACTTGATCCCGATGGCGGGCCCAACAAACAGCGATCAGCGAGTTTTTGAGTCGATCACATCCACTATCCACTTACTCGCAACTCACAGTATATCCGTCTCCCACCGGCATATGTCCCTTACATCTTGCGCGTCTCTTTGGATGCTGGGACGCCCGCCTCGAAAAACGGTGTATTTAGGACGAACTTTCCGCTCGACGGCGGCTTGTTTGAGCGGGATAGGTTCGCGGAGCGAAAGTGAGCGAGCTTAGAAAACCAGTTAACATGACTGATTGTGCACCCAGACTACCCACCGACTTCTCCAAACCTATTCAGGTCGATCTTCCAATATCTCATGCTGGCGCGTTCATGTACTGGGTGGAATACGATGGCGACTTGCCCGGACAACGCATCAGAGGCAGGGAAGGCTACTTCAACATCGATCCAATCCTTCGCGTCCCTGCACGTTCGCCTATTCTCTCCGCCGACCTCAAGCCACTCCTGCCTTTCGATGGAGGGGCCCAGATTTTGCCAGACTACATCAATTTGCCTTTAGATGGAATCACAATGTTGACAATCATTTCTAAGTGGATGGGTCCTGTCATAGAATGGAAGAAGCATTTTCAGGAAGCCGGCGATCGTGGTTATACCATGTTACATTGGACTCCTCTGCAGGTGCGTGGCGCTAGCAATAGCCCGTACTCTATCAAGGACCAGAAGAACTATGACCTTCGTATCTTCAATACTCAAGTCGAAGCTTCTGAGGCAACCTCTATCGTCGAAGACACTTTGCGAGTAGCCAAGGAGGAGTACGGGCTCTTGAGTCTAACGGATGTGGTGCTTAATCACACTGCTAGTGATAGCGAATGGCTCGTCGATCATCCTGAAGCAGGCAAGTCCTAAGTAAACATAATATTTTACTGTTCTGATTGAAAGCCTAGCTTACAGCCCTTCAAATACCCCCCACTTAACCCCTGCATTAGAACTCGATGATGCCATCCTCGAATTCTCGTCTTCTCTCCAAGCCAGCGGACTGCCCATGCATGTCACCTCCCAGAGAGACATAGATACGCTCATGGATGCTTTCGAACAGCATTTGAAATCCAAGGAGTTGTGGCAATTTTATGTCCTAGATGTGCAGAAGGAGAAGGTTGCCATTCTCAGTGCATTCTCGTCTCGTTCCATTATACCCTGGGATGGCGAAGATGTCCATGGAAAATCTGCGCCTGCGATTGCCGATACTATTATACGGTCACCTGGTTTGATCCGTGGTGTCGGCGCACTGTCTTCGCGATACTGTGCGCATGTCGATGGTGACATTGCCGCTGGAATCATGAAAGCTGCCTTGGGGGACAATGCGGATGATGATCAATTACTCGCGGACGGTTGGGCACGGGTTGTCGATGTTTTGAATGTACCACTCTACGCCGAGTGGGAGAAAGACACGCAAATAGCGCTAAACATGATCAGGAATAGACTGAAGTACATCCGACTCGACTCGAATGGACCTAGACTCGGCCAAATTTCGAAAGAGTGCGTACGCGTCGTTGTTGGTAGTATGCTGGCTGACGCGGTATTTATTAGCTCACCTCTGGTGGAACCATACTTTACGCGTCTGCCAGGGTTTGAAACAAACCCTAATTTGTATTCCGTGGCGAACAATGGCTGGATATGGGACGCCGATCCATTGGTAAACTTTGCACTCCCACCTTCCAAAGCGTACTTGCGCCACGAAGTTATCGCTTGGGGCGATTGCGTGAAACTTCGTTATGGCTCTTTCCCTTCCGATAACCCCTGGTTATGGTCATACATGACGTCCTATGTCACCTCTCTGGCGATGACGTTCGACGGGTTTCGTATTGATAACTGCCACTCGACCCCTTTGCACGTGGGGACTGCCATGCTCGATGCCGCGCGCAAGGCAAATCCAAATTTGTATGTATGCGCGGAGCTCTTCACCGGGAGCGAAGAGATGGATCTCCTGTTCGTGAGGAAGTTGGGAGTTAATAGCTTGGTCAGAGAAGCTGGGAATGCGTGGGATCCAAAAGAATTATCGAGGATTATGTATCGATATGGACTGAGGAAGCCGATGGGTATGCTCTTGACATCAACCACCTGCGTAGCTGACCTACTTTGTTTCCGTTCGTTAGGATCGATGGATGAAGCGTGTCTAACAGCTGTACAAGAACTCGCTCCACCATATGGCAAAGGACCCACTCGCCCGTGCATTGTCACCCCTCTCGATGGCTCCATTCCGCATGCGATCATGTATGATTTAACCCACGACAATGAATCCTACCTTGACAAGATCACCGCCGAACACGCACTCTCCGTAGCAGGAATAGTTACGTTTGGATATTGCGCTGTGGCCTCCGTCAAAGGATTCGACGACGTGTACCCGAAGCTTCTGAATTTGGTTCGAGAGAACAGGTTGTACGAAGTCACTGATCTCGGCAAGGGATCTGGAATTGCCAGGGCAAAGAGGGTGTTGAACGGACTGAAAAGAGAGATGGTACTTGGCGGATATGAAGAAGCTCATGTGTTTCAGGACGGCGATGCAAGTGCCCATCTTGGCTTCTCTTTCTTCGTACTGATCCAGTTCCGGCGACCAATTTGCGCCACAGTATATCATCATCCATAGGGTTCACCCAAAGACGCAAAAAGGCTACTTGCTGGTAGCCCACACAGCGTTTAACAAGCGTCACAAACAACGGGGATGTCGTGAGCAGACTTGTTTTTCAATCCCTCATTGATGAGTTGATAATGACCCACGATAGCGAATCCCATCGAACTCAGGCGGACGCAGGCAAAGTTCATCTGTGGGTTTGCCATCGAATTTCAGTCATACGACGCTTCTCGAGATACGACAACGATAAGAGGCTTGCCCAGCAGAATCATTGACCTACCAAAAGTTCTGGCCACTCAGGAATTAGACCACGTCGGTCCTCTTTGTTCGATCGTCGTTCCCGACTTCTTTCCACCAGGCAGTATTATGGTTTTCGAAGTTGAAGCTGAGCAAGCGGATCCCACCCTCGATACCTTCTGTGCCGATGCCGTTTCCGCTGCAACTGCTTTCTCATCCCTCGATTTAGTGGATCTCAACGTCGCACTTTATCGTGCTGATGCAGAGGAGCGAGACGCAACTGATGGCAAGTTTGGCGTGTATGACGTTCCTGCTTTGGGTCCGTTGACGTATTGTGGGTTGGAGGGCTGGATGGCACTTTTACAGGGTCTCATGACTACTAACGATTTGGGCCATCCATTGTGCGAAAACTTGAGGAAGGGGACATGGGCATTGGATTATACCGTCGAGAGATTGTTATAGTAAGTTCATGCAGTGTGCTAGGTTCCGGTATTAACTTGAGTGGACAGTCAAACCGACAAACTCCCGAATCTAGTTGCACCCGCTGGGTGGCTACAAGAGAGGTTTGAACGAGTCAAAAAAAATGTTCCTCCCTACTTGCGACCCAAGTTCTTTGCCATCACCATATCTACAGCGTATAAAGCCGCGCGAAGCGCTGCCCTAGAGCAGTTCTCCGAGCTTGTGACCACTGGGCACGAATTTACGCAAAGTCTCGCGTTATGTGCCGTACAGATGCATGGTGTCGTTCAGACGGCATCACTAGATCCAAGCAAAGCCACAGCATCGCTTGCCGCCGGACTACCTCACTTCAGTACCGGATGGGCAAGATGCTGGGGGAGAGACGTGTTCATTTCGCTGAGAGGGCTTTTCTTAAGTACGGGAAACTACGAGGAAGCCAGGAAACATATTTTAGCATTTGCTTCCACGCTAAAACACGGACTTGTTCCCAACTTATTGGACTCCGTGAGAAATCCCCGGTACGTGTTTCTCCTTGCGTTGTTTGGCAGGGGGATAATCAATTTGCGTATAGATACAACTCACGCGACTCACCCTGGTGGATGTTACAAAATATTCAAGACTACGTCAACATGGCACCAAATGGTGTATCCCTTCTTTCCGAGATTGTTCCTCGCCGTTTCCCTGCAGACGACAGTTGGGTGGCATGGGATGACCCTCGGGCGTATGCCTATACCAACACGCTGGCTGAAATTATCCAAGAAATTTTGCAGCGCCATGCATCAGGCATATCGTTCCGCGAGCACAATGCGGGTCCAAACCTCGACATGCAAATGAAAGATGCCGGCTTTGATATCGACATCCATGTCGATTGGAAGACAGGGTTTGTCTTTGGAGGAAACAAATATAATTGCGGGACGTGGATGGATAAGATGGGGGAAAGTGAGAAAGCTGGGACAAAAGGTATTCCCGGGACCCCGAGGGATGGTGCTCCGGTTGAGATAGTGGGATTAATGAAGAGCACGCTGAGGTGGTTAGACGAGCTGGTGAAAGAAGGAAAGTTTCCTTTCGAAGGGGTCGTTGCCTCGAGTAAGTCGTTCGCTACCTCCTTCCGCCGTTTTAGGATGACTCGAGAAACAGTTGAGGGAAGGGACAGGCTCGTCACGTTTGGCGAGTGGAATGATCTTATCCAGGGGTCATTTGAACGTTACTTTTACGTTCCTATGGGTAATGGGTCAGGCGGTGTTCCCGCGTCAATTTACTAATTTATACCACAGATCCAGCAGACGACACCCAGTATGCTGTTGAGTCAAGACTGATCCACCGTCGGGGAATCTACAAGGATGTCTACGGGTCTGGACGAGGTCGTGAATGGTCCGATTATCAATTCAGACCCAACTTCCCGATCGCGATGTCCGTCGCCCCTGAACTATTTGACGAAACACATGCTCTCCAGGCGCTCCGTCTCGCTGATCAGATCTTGCGAGGTCCGATGGGGATGAAGACGCTTGATCCAAGCGACATGCAATACCGTCCATACTACGATAATTCGAACGATTCGGGTGATAAGGCCGTTGCCAAAGGGCGGAATTATCACAACGTGGGTGTTCTGCTGGCGTATATTTGCCGATGTGCTGAAAAGGGTATATCAGGGTCCGGAATGGGGATGGCCGCTTGGGTACTTCCTGAGGGCGTATCTTCATTTTGACACCCGAGTAGGGTCAGGAAAAACTGTACGCCACATGTTCTCGCTTTACAAGATGGTACTGATTTTGTTCAGGACCCCCTGCAAACCCTCCACCACCTGCACCGGGCGCTGCTCGAACCGCGGTATCACATCCAACGCGACGCTTGGGCTGGTCTTCCGGAGCTGACGAACAAGGATGGTTCGTATTGTCAGGACTCGTGTAGAACGCAGGCGTGGAGTGCAAGTACTTTGCTGGACTTCCTGGAGGAGGTGAGGAAGTATTCATAGATAGCGACGGAGATGAAGTGAGTAATAAGGGTCTCTTACGTGGGGGAGCGCCGGGCGTGTGTGGTGTTATTTGTCTTGTTGGTGGACGAGGATCTCTCTTGTTGTGATTACCGACTTTTCGTACCGATTCCAGCTCGAACTCCTCCACTTCCCTGGAGGAAGACAAAGACTGGAAACCCTCTTCTATGTCTTTCTTTGGTTTTGAGACCAGCGGTCTAGAACATGACAGGAAAAAATTCTTGGAAGGCGGGCTCGAGGAAACAGAGGACCTCGCAGTCTACACTTGGGGAGAAGAGAGTTACGACGGTCTCGGCGATGCCCTCCAGGAGGGTGGCGATGAGCTGAACGACGAGACTTTTGGCGGGACTGGCATCGTCGGTCAGTCTATAACCCGCAACGTTCTCGGATCCGATAGCATTGACCGAGATCCCGCCTTTCCTGGCAAAAACCTTCATCACAGGCAAAGATTTCGATTTTTCGAGCCACTCGCTGCCAGAGCAAACTGGTAGTAGGCATGATCACCGTGCGACTCCTCAAGAACCTTTAAGGGAGCGTACGCCCGGCCAAGAGCGTAGTTCTGCCGCGAAGCTCTCTGAGCGGGGTAAGCGACCTGCTCTCCTCGATCGGCGTTGACACTTCCAGTGCTCATCCACTGCGTGCTCTTTCCCTAACTCGGGTAGGCATCTCCCCAGCGCCTGCATCCTCGCCTGCAGCTACAAACTCGCTCGAGTCGATCTGGGACGATAAATCTCCGTTTTCGCTCCTCCGAGGCGTCAATGGGGCAGGGCGCGCTACGGATCATCGGCCTTCGTCCACATCCAGGCACCTTGCGTCATCGGCGACACCCTCTCTCGCTCATGGTCAGCAGGCGCTCGCGGATCATCATCGCGCTTCCGATCAGCAGCTGCACCAGCCCATCTCCCACGGCGCCAATCTTCTTGGCGCACGAACCGTCCAGGAGATCGAAGCCGAAATGAGGCTTGTGGCTCAACAGGCACGGCAACGTCAGGAGCTGGAGCTTAGGCAGCGGGAACGGGAGCTGAGGTTGGCGGAGGAACAACAGTTGTTGCAACAGCAGCAGCAACAGCAACTTCGTGACCAGGAACGCATTCGTCTCTTGCAAATCCAGCAACAACAACTCATTCAGCAAGAACAACAGCTCCGTCTTCATCAGGCTCACCAACAACAAGCGACCCCACCTCCGCGCATGGTACATCATACGCAGGCTCAGACACTGTTGCCGAGGACGCAGTCGCCCAGGTTCCATCAACAGCACCAACACCAACAGCAGATCTTGATACTCCAGCAGGAACAAGAGAGGCAACAACAGGAGCGGTTGAAGGAGTTGCAGGAACGCCTGAGGATGGAGGAGCTCGAGAGGCAGTTGCGTGCCCAGCAGCTTTCACAACTCCAGCAACAGCCGTCGCTTCAAGCTCGGCGACAGGCAAGCTACGCCGACTTGCAGGCATTGCAGCAACGTCGCACGCACTCTCCTGCTACCACCTCGTTTACTGCGGGATTGAGCGGAGGCGCGGAGCTGCCGTTGATCAACCAGCAGAATGCGCAGTTTCTGCCACAGAGTATTCAGCTCCAGCAACGTCTTCTGTCGGAGATGGCACAGGCAGAATTTATGCGGGATATGCAGGGTATCAGTCAGGTGGAGCAAGAGGCCCTCCGAGCAGAAGCTATGCGCAAGATCATGGAAACTGAACGTATGGAAGAAAAACGACGACGAAAGGCATCCAAGATCGCACACATGGTAAGTCATCGCCACATATTCTGTACGGAGCGGTGTAATCCAGATCGTCTTCTGCAGTCACGCTATAACGACCTTATGACGCAATCCGACAAAGACTTTATCACCCGCATTCAAGTATCACAACTCGTCACCCAAGATCCTTATGCAGAAGACTTTTACGCGCAGGTTTATGGTGCTATCCTTCGTTCTCGCATGGGTCTCCAGCCAGGTGCGGATTCAGAACGCGTATTGAAATTCGGGAGCGGAGGTGGTGTGGGATTGGGGATGCCTGGACAAAAGTCCGGAGGCAGGAGACCGAGCGCCATGCAAAAGATGGAAGCACAGGTAGAGAGGATCGTTAGTAACGCCAGGATGAGAGAAAGGGAGAAGGGGCTGCATTGTAAATCTTTCTTGAACGACTCTCATGGTGATGCTGACTCGCGTTTTGGTATCCAGCGCTGCACAGTCTCCAGGGTGCTCTAGGCAAAACGTCTGGGCGGAGCTACAAGGCTGCCCCGCGTCAACTCCTGCAAGTGGACTCTGCCAATGCAGGCGCTACGTTGTCCGGTGCACACCCACACATCTCGAAAGAGGACGGACAGGTGCACAGTCTCAGTAAAGACAGTGACGGCGCGGTGCGCGAAGCTGCAAAACTGGGTCGGGAGGCGTTGGGTGACGCGGCTAGCGTGCGTCTCCTTTTCGTCATCATCTTCTATCTCTCGAGACTCACTCACTTACAGCAGGACGGTGTAGTCAGAAAAGATCCCCTGACGCGACGTGAAGTCCTCGTTGCCATCGAGTCGCTGTACGACCTTGTACTTGACCTCGAACAACTGAGGCGGAATCAGCCTCTCGAAGAGGACCAAGAAGCTTGTGTCGCCTGGTGCGTACTTGCGCGTGCGTTACAACATTTATTGAAGCTGAATTTACCTGCAGGGAGGTTGAATACGAAAGCTTCGTCGAGCAAATATGGGCTGGCCTGAATGTCATGGTGCCCCTCGAGACCAGGTCAGAATCTACGTTAGACCTACGATGCAGAACGTAATAACGTTTGAGATTCTTAGCGACCCTCATCCATTCATCTCACTGCTCACTCCAGCAAAAGGCAAAAGAATCCTGCCGAGGCTTAGTCGTCACATCCAACCTGCTCGTATGCTCACTCTCCTTACCCTTCTCGTCGCATGCTTCTCTCAGCTGGACGTGGTCAAATATGCTCACTTGCTCGATCTGCCCGAAGATTCTCATCTCCACACCCAAACGAGATCGCCTTCAACCAATGGTGATATAGGCCCACCTGACAGAGACGAAGTGGAAACGCAGACACAAGCTTTTCTCGGAAGCGTACTGCAGAGCATCTTACCGGTCGTAGCCAAGGCAGAGCTGAGGCTTATCGCCGGTCTCTTGGGGTTGCTATTGGACAGGAACGATGCGGTGATGATCGCTCAGACTAGGGTACGCGGTGTTACTTTTTTTACGGAGGCACAATGACCAAGAGATCATAGCCTGGCATCGCAATACTCACACTTTTCATGAGTCGCGTGGAAATCATCAAGCAGGGAATAAGCGGTGTTCCCGAGATGGAGGTACTGACACCAGAGGACGCTGAACAATGGTATGTCCGTAAACTTCTGCCATCCCGTAAGCGATCCAGCTGACCCCGTTTACCAGGCAACTCATGTTTGATCACTTGTTCCAACTGCTCGCACCCCATTTCCTCCTGCTCTTCCCATCGACACGACGAGCGTTCCAACTCGCTGCCACACCTACGCAACATAATGTTCATGGTCGGACGCCTCCACAGCCTTCGGGCACAGAGATGCTCGACCAGCCCGTCTGGCAATTCCTCGCCGCGCTGGCGCTTCACGCCTCGACAGAGCAGCAGTCCACGCTGGTCGCCGGTCTGCGCGAAAAAGTACTCGAAAACGTGGCGAGCGCGCAAAAAGGATGGGGCATGGTGGACGAAGAGGACAGAGAAGCCAAGCTAGCCAACGTGAATTTGTTTTTGCACGCGCTGGGCTTGGACAGTTCGCAGATCACGATCTAGACGTAGGACTTTTTTTTCTTTCCTTACTATGGTTTGTCGAGGTCCCTGCTCTCGCTTCTCTTCCTAATACGTACTTTAAGGCCATGGTATGCTTTCGGTATCGTTTCGTCGTAGTTAGAAGGACAAAAGTATCTTGTGCACCAGGAATTGTACAAATGATGGTTTCGGTTGGATTCGATCTGTATTTCACTGAGCTTCTTGCCCATGTCGCCGCTAAGTTCAAGCTCTCGCCGACCAACGATATTTGCAACAGAACATGGAATCCTCTACAAGGACAAGCTAAACAGGGATGTGGCAGAAAAGGTCTCGTACGCTCAAAGGCAGCGACTCCACGTTCACGCACGCGTCCAACTCTCGTCTCCGATCGTCACCCCGCTGCTGGATGGCCTCCATCGAGGACACCTCTCCCATGAGGTCCAATACCGGGAGCCGCCCCCAGTCGGGCAACGTTCCTCCCGGTAAGTCCAGCAATCTCGCCGTCAACATACCACTCGCTGCGTCCCCACCCGCGAGCGCCCCCTCGAGGCGCATCAGTGGGAGCGCAAACAACTGCTTCTTCCTTTCGTACGCCCCGCTCGGCTCGTCCCGCACGTGCGACCCGACCTCGAGATGGTTCGTCGAGAACGACGCGTAGTCTGCGTAGTTGGGATAGAGCATGACGTACCCGCGGAGATAGACGAGCTCGATGAAGAACTTCTTCCAAGACCGTGTCCACCTGTTGGAACGCACACCGGGAACGACCGTCCGACCAAGCGGGATGGCAGATTGGGAGAGGCGGAGCGCGAGGTAGTCGTGGAATTCGCGCCAGGGAGCGGGGAAGTAGAGTGCGCCCCAACTGCATGGGATTTGGGAGAGGTAGGGGGTCGAGGGATCGGCGACTGAGGCGGCATGGAACAGAGCGCGCGCGTCAAAGGGTTGGCGGCCTGTGGGACGGAGCTCGATGAGTTTCTGCTGGTAGAGGCTGATCCCAAACAGCTTCGAAGAAGCGGGGCTGGATTTACCGTATCTAATAGGGACATTAGGAGGTTTGATCATCCAGGCACAGAGAAACAAAACTTGTATCGCAATAGTGTCAATTTAACCCATGCATAAGAAATGGGCGATAATTCGATATCGTCCTCCAGTAACAAACCATAGGAGTCGCCACAGTGTGGGTACCATGATTCAACGACGGCAGGGAGCAAGCCACCACGAATGACCCGATGATGGAGAAAGGTATCACCATGAGGCCATTCGAAATCGCGCACAGTGTGCATAGTTTCCGGGTCAGAGGTTTGGTCCATATTGATGCGGATATCGACCTTGTCACCGTAGAACAACGTACGTTGCATCGAATCGAGTAGACGCCGAAGCGAATGCGGCCGATTATTCGTGATGACACTGAGTGTGATTTCGGGAACGTTCCAATCTGTTGTTTCAAAAGTAGTATAACATTGGTCGGTAGGAAAGGGAGGACGAACGGCGTAGCTCATAAAGCGTCAAGGTCCCGATCCATTCGGTGTATCGCAACTCGCTGCGAGGAAGCCTTATCAAAGTGGTATTGAGAAAAGGAGGTTGTTCCAGAATCAAAGAGAACGTCGACGAAACGACGTCCTGGTGGTCCAAACCAATCACGATGGCCGGCACGAATCCGAGAGAGTTGAGCCAGTCAGATAAGCCAGATGTCATATTCGAGCGTTGAAAATATGGTACGGTACAGTCTTTCTCGTTAACGATGCCGGAAACTTTATCCTCCTCGATGGTATCGTAAAGATAAGCCACAACGGTATATCCTTGGTGAAGAAGCTTGCACGCTGCCGGGATGAAGCTGAGAAGGTCCTCCTTGCTGGGAAATGCCAAAAGAAAAAGTCCATTGGGCGACACAGGTAAGGAACCAAGGTTAACGAGGGTGCGAGAACTCGAATCGACCTTTCGTTCCTCGTCGGGCAAGGTCGACCTAGGTTCGCAGGCTGGATCGTCCAGAATATCGGTACCGATAACGACACCACCAAACCTGCCTAGCGTAGATTTTGCGATGTGGTCTCCTAGCGCGGGCCAAAACAAGGGAGGTGAGGAAGCAAGATGTGCTCTCGCCAGCAGAGTGGAAGGAGCAACGAAAGGGGGAACGAGAAACACGGCTGGTTGAATGCGGTTGGAGGGGGTGAGCTGAATCCAGTTCCGAGTCGATCCTGTGAATCCGCGGGGTCCAACGGCCGTATGGGCTGTACGTGGGTGCAGTAGATATGCCCTGTGGCATTCGGCTATATGCTCAATGCCATGCTCGTCGAGAAGAAGAATCCACTGTGTTTTTGTTCGAGCAATGACTTCGAGCGAAGCTTGATGATGGTGCTTGGAGCGAGACCATGGATACAGTGACACTTTTGGATGGCCGTGCGTGGCATTCGACAGAACAATGCGGAGCTCACGGTGGGTGTTGGAGATGAGCGAATCAGGACAAACAATGGCGACCTCGTGTACGATGGTCGTGGGGACGAGAAATGGAGCTAGCAGACGGTCCAGGCTGTCCACCGTGCTTTGAACGACAGGCAACACGACCGTCAGGGAATGGTCCTCGACAAAGGGTCCAAAATGTGGAGGTCCAGGCGGGGATAGTTTGCGGGTCGTGAACCAGAAGAAAGAGAAGACGGCGAGGAGGACCAGCCAACGGGACGAGCGAGGCATGGTAGTCGATGTGGACGACTTCCAAACTTGGACAAATAACATATATATGACTGATGCTGACTGGTCGGCACCCCGTCGCATCTTGTTCTCCTCCACCATGGCCTCGACGTCCGACGCAGCAATCAAGGCAGAAATCGCCCGTCTCACAGGTACATTCACCCTGGAAATCACAATCCAATGTCGCTCACTAGCCACCAGGTGCAATCAACCAGCACAAGCAACGATCTCGTCCCTTTGTAAGATCGACCCACGCGTCCGCGACCCGCGATGTTGTCATCGACGGGGTCACCTTCGAATCCTCCTCCCGCTCTCTCGTTCGCAAGGGCCGTGAGTTTCGCTCAACTCTTGGCCAGCCAGAGCCGGCTTACGACCCATCCCTTCTAGTGACAAAGCCCCCTTCAACAGCCGCCAAGGTCCCCTTCAAACCGATACTCCAACCGACAGATTTTTCAAGGACAACACATGGGCATCGTCTCCCGGCCCATCGAGCTTACAAACCAAAGGTACCTTCTCGTTCCCAGCAACACCGACCAAGGAACCGCAACATGACCCTCAACAATACCCGTCGGCCAACACAGTCTGTCCACCGCCACAATACGTGCGACGATTTCAATCTGATTGCCCGTTACAGTGGCCGCCAACTCATCAAGCGTATGAAATGTCTCAACAAGCCATGCCCTCGCTTTACGACGACAGGTGCGTCTCGGGCTGTTTCTCATCAATGTTCTATCCTCAACACGAAAACCCTCCTTCATACCACGGCTGCCCAGGTGCTTGTAGCCGTGGTCTCACTTGTATGTACCAGCACGACCCCAACAAGATTGCGATCTGTTGGAACTTTTTGCATGGCAACTGTCCCAACACTGCTGAATCCTGCAATCTCTCCCATGACCCTATCCCGGAACGTACTCCCCTTTGTGTTCATTTTGCGAACAACGGGCGATGTACTCGGGATAATTGTCCGTTCCCTCACGTTCGCGTGGGCCAACGACATGGCGTCTGTCGCGACTTTGCAGTACTTGGGTATTGTTCCAAAGGTCTCGATTGTCAAATGCAACATGTCCGGGAATGTCCAGACTTTGCGGAAAGGGGCACTTGTTCGACCAAGGGATGCAAACTCCCGCATGTTATCCGTGCAAATCGTAACCGCAAAGTGCCGACTGCAACGAACACAACCAAGACTGGTGCTCCTTCGTCAGCCCCGAAGACCGCGGCAACTGGCATTTCCATGGTCACCTCCGGTTGTGAGAGCACCCCTAACAATGCCTCGAGTTCACAACAGATCTCGGTGCACGATGCTCAGCTCGGCGATGAGTATATATCTCTCATGTTTAACGAGAGCGAAGAAGACAGTGACGACGACAGTGACGATGACGCCACTGACACGGAGGACGAGGATGCTAACGACGAGGAAGAGGGCATTGGCCCCACTTTAGGAGATGGTCCCTGACGTGGATTCGTTGTATTTTTCATTGATATTTTGCTTTGAATAAATGTACTTTCTATAGGCTGCGTGATCTACTGAGGTGCCCAACTCCTTGTTCGCACAGCGGAGTCAACTGCGTTTCACTCGGTTCCCATTTGGACCAACTCAGAGGCTCAAGGCTGTGACCTGCTTGTTCTATTGGTTATGTCTCTAGCACAAGTGACTGATGATTCTTGCACCCTATCCTGACCTTTTTCTTGGCAGGAAATGGGTACGCAGCGACTCGAAGTTTAGTCAGGACAATCATTAACCAGACAACATTTGGTGCGATGACAAGCACGCCTGGTCACTGGTGTCGTTGACAAAGTGGATTTGTTCAAGTTGCTGGCGATATCCATGCACTTCTTGGTTCTACTGATTGTGGGTCTGCTTCTCCTCGACCCACGCTATGACTCTGCCCACAGTCAAGATCCCCCTATCATTTCGAATGGCCCCTGGCCCTCGTACACCACTAAACAGCTGGGCGATTACGGCTCTGATCACAACGTCCCCTGTTTTGGATTCAAGTTGAGATGACCCTTTTGAAAGGTCAACCCCTCGCGACCGAGATGGGCGCACTGGTCGACTCAGGGTTGTGAGATGTGGTGCTCTTACAGAACGAATTGATCGCCTTCGTCAGTGTCTCTGGCAATGACAGCAGGTGCGAAGGCGAGTTGTCTCCCACTATATCAGGCCTGACACGTTATCAGCGCACCATCTTGTTCAGGGGTATCGCGAACCCGAAAATTAATCATGAGGACGGTGTAGCATGGTTCCTTTGACGTGGCACTCCTCGCAGATGCGTCATCCAGGATACCATCACGGTCTTATTATCGGGGCAAATACTCCTCTATTGAGCTGCCGTGACGCGTAGCGGACCGCGCTGCTCCAGGTATGCCCGAGGGCGGTGTTGAGTCATGAGGCCTCGAGGCATAGTTATTTGGTTGGGGATATGTAAAACAACGGAATGAAAACATGCAGACGAAAACTCATGAATCTTATGCCTCTGTCAGCTCACGCAAACGACGAACAGTGCTATACTGGGTTCAGCACAGGATCACTCAGACGTGCATGCAGAGACTGCTCACCTCCGAACTGTAGCAGCTGCAGTCGTCGACACCGTCCAAGCACCGCCAGCGATCGTTTTTTTACATGCACGGCAATGCCATATGCCGACTGCCGTACGCTTGACAGAGTCCTATTAAGTTCGACGGTTAAATACCCCTCCGGAAAGGTAATGGGTAGGCTTGCCTTTCCGCAGAACGTGCAAGTGTAACGAGCGTGTTGCGTTACTTCCATCTATACAACATATACGCTCAACTATGGCACAGACCCTAGGGCGACTTGATGCGTACCTTTTTCACCTGCTTTCGCAGGGAGGCACCGTAACGCTACGCCGAAGGGTTAGTCGAACGAGTACACCAGGAACGGGGATGTACGCACGGTACCGTACTTTCCGGTCACACCGACTTTGCGAGTACGTTTTGTCTAGATAGGTTCGTGAATGAGACCTTCTACGTTGTGATGAAGAGGACTTGCCATGTTGAAGGGGCGGTAGTCGAGCAGCAATATCGAGGAGGGTGGTCTCGATTAGTGTTGTCGGACATCTCCGGTGAACTATATAGTTCAGCCACCGAACTTGATTTGTCACCAGCTAGATCATGTGACCCGTTCACGTCTTGAACGAGAATGCTCGACAACTCGGCTACTCCATCGAACGAACCAGAGTATGTCTGCATCCGACTCGTACGCTACACATCTCTGACGACACAAGCGCACATGTCCCGCGCGTCTTTACCCGGATCACGCACACCGTCGACTCGGAGTCAGTCACGCTAGACAACCATAGACAACTGAACACGACCGCCGTCCTTCTCGTCTTCATCTTCGTGGGTCTGTGCATCATTTCTGCGGTCTGACAGTGTTCTTTTACCCCCATTTCTGTTCTGAGTTCCGCATATCTCGGCTAGATGATCTTCTTCCCGGTCCGGTACTTCATGCGTCGGGCTGCCATCAAGCGTCGCCGTCAGGCCTCTTGGATCCTCAGGTCGGGTCATTGGAACATGGAACCAAAACAGACAAATGCCCACGAAACGCGAACTGGTCGTTCCGACACGTCTTCCTCGTTCTCGACTTATCCGTACCCTCTTTCCGAGCATTTCTGAAGTCCGACCTGCCAACACGTCATTCTCGATGGTCCGCCCGACTCCCGCTTTTCGACGGATGGCTTTTTTGTGTCGAGGTCATCGATCCGTTGTATTTCTGTATTTGCGTTCCAGCCGTGTAATTCCTTGTTTCGTGTGTCAAATGTATGATATTAGAGCAACTCGAGCGAACGCAAATGACTGTTGAACACGCTTGGGCCCTTTACTTGTGAAATCGGAGAGGTGGACTAACGCGACGACCAAGCTCTGAGGAGGCAAGCGAACAGTAAGGCTAGGGTCCGGTTTGTCGCAATTTGGACCTGCTTATCCTTGTTGATCCAAGTCACCGTTCCGGTTGGCTTCCCTACACTTGCCAAGTCTCCACATTTCGTTCATGATGAAACCCATTCTGTCGCTGCTCCCAGTCGTCGCGGGTTCCATTGCCGCTACTATTCCAACGTTCCCCGGCTCCGGAAATGTCCCGCAGGTCGTTCTCAACGGTCAGACCTTCGACGCGAGTCCCAGCGCAATGGAGGGTTTCACCCTGGATCTTGACGAGGTGCGGCTGGTGCAAATGGAAGGCCAGGACCCCGTGTACATGACAGAGCTCGAAAAGGTTCGACAGAGACCCTCGTTGCACTGTACTGAACCGACGTAGTCTCATTTCCGAACCAGATCGAGGCCAAGGCCAAGGGAATTAACTTCTTTGACGTGTAGGTAACCTACCTAGCTCTGCCAGTGCTGTGGAACGACAGGCCGCCTCAGAACAGATACGCCCGATATCGAGGCCTTTGCCCGTTCGAGGACCCAGGGCGCTGGTGCGTGTTCGTCACGACGTGCTCAAAGTTTCGCTCAACGTCAAACAGTCTCTTACGCATCGCCGAAGTTGCATGATCAAGTGATGAAGGTCATTCAGACTCTGTCTACCGCAGGACCGAGGGAGAATCTCGAGAAGCTCACGAGCTTCCGTACGCGATGTATGTGCCGTTCGTCCGACCTCGCTATTCACTACTTATCGTTATTCTTTGGTAGATTATCGCAGCGAGGTTTGTCGCGCAGTAACATTGGGGGATGTTTGTGTTAACGGCTAAATGTGCAGGAGGGAAGACGAAGCCAGCAGTGGTTATTGTCCAAAGTGAATGAGGTATATATGCTTGTCGTGCTGGTGTGTGTTGGCCAAACCCTTGCAGGTCACAGATGAGTATGCGACCCCTTTTTTGCGGCCTCACATCACGGTAGAGGAGTTTGAACATTCCTGGGGCCAGAACTCTATTGTACGGAAAGTGCTGCGCTGTTGCATAACTACATTGATTTGTGTTCCTGCAGGTTGCCCGAATCAACGGTTCGTCTCAGATAGATGACAGACTCATAATTATCGGTGCTCATCTGGACAGGTGAGTGGTTTGCCTACGTGATGGAATGGTGCTCATTCACGCGATAACAGCACCAATACGTGGCCGTTCCTGCCAGCGCCGGGTCAGTGTCAATTAGGCATCAATGACTGACCCTGACATCGTCCGTTTAGGCGCTGACGATGACGGCTCTGGCACGGTCACCATCCTGGAGTCCTACCGCTCGCTCTTGGCATCTGGCTTTGTTCCGGAGAGGCCAGTCGAGTTTCACTGGTACTCTGCAGAAGTGTGTTTTTCTTGGAGGCTACCCGTCGAAGGCTCATTTGCTCTCCAGGAGCCTGGATTACTCGGATCACAGGCAATAGCTCGTGCCTATGCAACGCAGGGTCTGGAAGTTTATGCTATGAGTCATGTATGATCCGAATTACTGCATTATGCATTACTCACTGTCTCCAGTTTGACATGACCGCTTGGGTTAAAGATGGTACCAAGGAGGAAGTCGGGGTGATCGTGGACTACGTAGACAACCGGTATGCACTTTCACTCTTTCTCGTGGCCCCAGAAGGTTGACGTGATTCCTAGCCTGACTGAGTATAATAAACAACTCATTGATGCCTACCTGTCCATTCCTTATGTCGAGACCAAGTGTGGTTACGCATGTTCGGACCAGTGCGTGTCTTGTCGAACCTCTCCCGTCTCGTGCTCATTCGCATAATACAGCGCCTCTTGGAGCAGGGCTGGATATCCGTCTATCTTTACCATAGGTAATATCATTTTGACTTGAACGTGTTCATGTTATTCATCGTTTTGTAGAGTCGGCGTTCAACAACTCTAACCACAATATCCATTCAAGCAGAGAGTAAGTCGATGTATGTTTTGCGGAATTATTACTGACTCTTTTTAGTCGCATCGATATCTCACCTGAATTTTCGTTTGACCACATGTTGGAGTTCTCGAAGCTGGCTGTGGCATTTGCAATGGAACTCAGCACAGTTTAATATCTGGGACTTCTGTTCCATACTATCGGATATGAAATATATGTGTCTGGTCATTACTGAGTGCCAGGTGTGAAAATCAGCAGAGCTCTAATGTTCAATTATGTTCTCTGACCAAAGGGACGTTGTGACATCTCCGATTCACATCGCTGTATCCTGACAAAGCTTCTCTAACAGACTACATGATTGTACACGGGAGATGACGGAGGGCAATGCACGAAGAACTACCAATATTGTCACAACGACTAACCAGGGGTTACCATAATAACAATAAAGATGAAGTCATGCGATCATGAATACGGTCGAAATTACCTTTCGTAGCGTCATTTCCGATTCCACGACGAGAAACCTGATAACCAGAAGAAGAAAAAAAAAAACAGAAGAGGTGGGGGGAAGAACGGAACGCTCGCGCTACAACATGTAGGTCATCGTTAGCAGGAGTCCCAGGACGAACGCCTCCCTCGCGATCGTGCTCCTCGCGCATCCCGAGACTAGGTCGACTGAACCCGAAGTCACGGGATGTGACGTGGCGGTCGCGACGAACTCCTTCCACGCCTCTACGGTGGCGGTAGGGAAGAAGTAGGTGGACGCGGTCGTCGCAGAGCCGTAGTAGATGCCCGCCTGGCCGGTCATGACGTCGTTGCTCAGAGAGGACGCCTCTCCGCCGACGACGACGACCGCACCAGAGCTGGCGGTGGTGACGAGCCCCGTTTGGTTGTTGCCAAAGATGAACTCGCGCGCGAAAGTGAGGGCCTACGACTAGAGTGTTAGAGCGTGCAGAGCGATGGAAGTGAACGTGGCTGACGGAGATGGGGTTGGTGAAACTGAGAAGGTGCCCCGCGTGTACGACGAGGGCGTACGTCCAGCCGCGTTCTTGATGAACGATTCCAGCGAATTCGCCGGCATCGTTGTACCACGGCGTCTGTGGCTCGCGAGTAAAACCCCGGATACCACCGAACGTCGTATTCTATGAAACGGAACAAATGAGTGTCATGATTTCGCAAGGTCATTCCGAAACTCGCACTTGGATGGTTACTGCGGAAACATATTAGTCGGATTACAATACACGCAATAGATCACTCACTCTCAGAGCCACGATGGGGAATAAGAGAGTCGTCGTTTCCAGAGAATATGACGATAGTCATGTTATGCGCTGTCGCGTTCGTCGCAAGATCACTCAAGAACTCCATTGGCCTGGTCTCTCTTGAGTATACGCAATTGATGATGCACTACAGTACCTACACGGGGCCTGGAAACGGTGGCTTAAATAAGCGCGCATCCGACTCGAAAGGACGAGCCAGACTTACTTGGATCAATCGTGGTGTAGGCTATGGATAGTGATGAATATGGAGTTGGTTTATGTGGGCCTATGCTTACTGTTGCCAAACGGGTACGAGATGCTCTCAGTCCAATTTTCGCTCGTCGGAGCATGGATTGCTGCACGAGTCCTTGGGTCTGGTGTAAGAAGGATCAGTACGTGTGTTATTGTCACACAGTCAAGGACGAACCGTTGAGGAAGACGGAAGCGTCCATTGGTGCCTCGGGGTTCAACGCATCAGGCACGTTGTAGATATCGAACGTTCCTCCAGAGCTCTGGCTCAACGCTGTAACACGGAGTCTGTGTCAGTAATCATCCAACGTGACCCAATGAGAACGTCGTACACCAAGGATACGTGAAGTTGACGGCGTAATCGATCATCTCCTCGTACACATTACAACCGTACCACGAGTCGATGGATCCATTCGCGCGATCTGCGAGGCTGCGTTTCCATGCTTCGCGTGCACGAATCCTCTCCCGTTTCGAAAGGCCACCGTCTCGCTTGGTGAGTTTAGCGGCGAACCGGTTCTGAGCTTCTAGCATGAGCTCTTTCTTCGTGAATTTCGTTCTATATCTCCATGAAGCGCCGGAAGTCGCGGGATTGTTGCCAGGGACGTATTTCAGAGATGGGAGGGGTTCAAGCTGGGGATATTGGAGGGGGAGGTCGTAACCACAGAGAAAAGACCTAGAAGCGAGTCAACATTTGTTGGCTTTGCATTTGTTTCCACGCACTGTTCGCGGAAGTACCCCCAGACGTCGGAGTCATAACCAATGATTTGAGGGTAGGTTTCCAAGACGCTAACTACAGGCAAAAGTTCAAAGACCTCGGGAGACGCGATTGACCCATCGCCGATGGCAATTCGGGCGAGGTTGACAGGAGGGTTATCCATTTCAAAGTAAGCTTTGGTGATGTAAGGCTGACGAGCGGCTTAGCACGGTTACGAACCTTGTCCGTGGGAGGACACTCACTATGTACATTCCAGCGTAGCTCTCACCCGTGAGATGTAAGGGACGTTTTGCGAGGTTGGGAAACACTTTGACGAGGTTCTCCAGGAAACCCATCTAGACGATGGCATGAATAGTTGATCGCAGGCGAAACGGTTCAAACTTACGAAATCAGCCGCCATTTGGTCCTCGTCAAATACTTGGCAGAACGTCAACGTCGATTTACGATGCATGCACGGCACTCACCATAGCCATTTGAGTCGGCAGTACTGAACCCAGTCCCACTGTGACACGTCGGTTGGACCCATGACCGCGCAGACGAACAAGGACGTACACTGGCTGGTCGATCCACATGTAATCAGTTATGTTGGTCCAAGCATATGGATTTTCGGACAGTGAATAGTCGTTCGAGATGTGGATAGGACCATTCTGTATCGAACATGAATTCGGCGACACGAACAGACGACGACAGAGCACACCTCGAATAAGAGCCCGACGAGGCTAGAGGAACCAGGACTGTTGAAGCGCGGTGGATTAGCCAAAGAAGCGCACGAGCGCACGAACTCACCCTCCGTTGAGCCAAATACCCCACGGTTTGTCGCTAGCATCGGTGAACGAGCCGTTGGACGACTCGAATGCCCAGAAGAAGAGTGTGTTGTTCGGATGACCCTGCCTCTGGACGAGAATGTTTCCTGCCCAGTTGCGGCCAAGGGCCCATGTCACGTTGGGGAGACTGTCAGTCACTTGATAGTCTGGGGTACGGGTGAGCCCGACGGGGCGTCGGAGACGCATGTGTGTACGCACAGGCCTGCCATTCCGGACTGTAGTCACCACTGGGCATGCCAGGGTAAACCTGGGGCCAGCTGCTGGGGGGTGGACCAGACTGGGCGTTGGCTAGGAGGGAGAGGACGAGCGCGGGGAACAATAGCATCGCGCAACACTACGACGGAAGCGAACCTTACGTGGGTCTTTATATGAGACTGACGACATGGCCAGAGCCGAAACGGTCTACGGTTTATTGTGTTACTATGGCTCCATCATTACGACAGAAAACAAGGCAGACGAACTTTTAACCGCTTCCGAGTATCCTGGTAGCGATCATTCTACTTCCATGGCGTCCATCTCCAACCCTCAAATTTACGTCGAAGCCCTCGCCCGAAACGCCAAGACGTCCTTCGACGCTTCGCAGTTGCTTCCCTACAGCGTTCGCGAAATCGCGCTGAAAATCATCGCAGACGAGCTCAGCAAGAACAAACATGCCATCCTCGACGCCAATCGAGAAGACGTCCAGGATGCTCAGCGAGAGGTGGACGCCGGCCGGATGTCCAAGCCAATGCTGAACCGTCTGGACCTGAGCAAGCCCGGCAAGTGGGAACAGATGGTCAAGGGCGTCACCGACGTCGCCAACCTTCCAGATCCCTCCGGGATCGTCTCCTACGCTTCTGAACTCGACGACAATTTAGAGCTTTATCGCGTCTCGTGTCCGATCGGCGTCCTCTTGGTCATCTTCGAAGCTCGTCCGGAGGTCGTCGTCAATATAGCGGCCTTGGCGATCAAATCTGGTGAGCACCCGCCTCGACTCTTCTCCCGGAGCGCATGTCGAATGCCCGCAAACAAGGGAACGCCGCCATCCTTAAAGGCGGAAAAGAGTCCAACAGAACGACGGCCCAACTCGCCAAGGCCATCTCGGAAGGCTTGAGGCAATCGTCGCTCCCCGCGACCTACATCCAGACCGTCCAAACCAGAGCAGAAGTCTCGGCGTTGCTCGCGCTCGATCAATTCATCGATCTCGTCATCCCCCGGGGCAGCAATGAACTGGTCAGAAATATTCAAAATCACACGAGAATCCCCGTCATGGGGCACGCGGACGGCCTCTGCCACGTTTATCTGCATCAGGATGCTGATCAAGAAAAGGCCGTGCGTGTCGTGGTGGACTCCAAGGTCGGCTCGATCGACCAGTTCCCAGAGACAAGTTGACGTGAGAGCGATGCAGGTCGATTACCCTTCCGCATGCAACGCCGTGGAAACGTTGCTCGTCCACAGAAGCTTATTGCTTACCGTCTGGATACAGGTCGCGAATACCCTGCTGAGTGCGGGTGTACAACTCGTCTGTGACGAAGAAACTCTTTCCGCCATTCCTCAGTCCGTCGCGTGCATAAATCCGAACAACATCGTCAGTTCCGACGAACGATCCTATCGCACGGAACACCTCGACTTGAAACTCTCCGTGAAAACCGTCGACTCGCTGGACGCCGCCATCCACCATATCAACACTCACTCCTCACATCATACTGACACCATTGTCACCGAGTCAGAGGCGGATGGATCCAAGTTCTGTCGCGGTGTCGACTCCGCCGGGACATTTGTCAACGCTAGCACGCGCTTCGCAGACGGCTTTAGATACGGGTTCGGTACAGAAGTAGGTATCAGCACCGGCAAGATACATGCGAGGGGTCCCGTAGGACTCGAGGGGCTGGTGATCTACAAGTATGTGTTGCGAAGCAAAGACAGCAAGGGACATGTGGTAGGGGAGTTCGGCGTAGGACAGGGCAAGAAAAACTACAAGCATACTACGATAGAAACATCCACCGTCCCATTTTGAGTGTCGTAGTCCATGAAATCCAATAAATTAGTCACGATGCCGTCTCGTCCTCCAGTCTAGCCTTCTTCGTCGCGGGACTGCCATCGTCATCATCGACTTTTCGTTTCGAGCCACCCTCGGTCTCGATTGATTTTTTCTTCTTTTTTACCATGGAGGTCAGATCATGGACAACGGCTGGCTGGCCGGGTACAGCTATTGAGGTTGCATTTAGTTCCTGATCAAGTGCTTTTGCAGCCAGAGCAGGCGCGGATTCTGTCGGCGCCTTGGGTGTCGTCTTCAGCTCGTCGACCTAGAGGATAATAGTCAGAGCATGTTAAAGAGCACCGTGGTTCGTCCGACCTTCAAAGCAAGGTCTTCTTTCAGGCCCTCCATCTCCCGAAGTTCGTTTTCCATCTGACTCTTTGACATGTTCCGCACAGAGTCACCAGCCAACGACAAGGAGGGCGTCTCCTTGCCCTTGCCCTTCTTGTCCTCTACTCGCACCGCAGCGGGCGGAAAGTCGCCTGTGAGTGCGTCTTTCAGCTCTTGAATCCGGTCCAAGACGCTTTCGAGTGCTTTCTCTGCGTGTTCAATGGCATCCGAGAGTCGTCCAGAGGTCAGATCGAGGACCATGCTCAGCTTGTAGTGAGCTTCTGCGATCTGTCGCGAGGACATCGGCAAGAGGTCGACCTTGAGGGCGAGACCCGCAGAATAGTCCGTTATTGCCTGATCAAACTTCTCTGGGGATGGGCGTCAACGATCCGGCAGTGACATAGCACTGAGCGCGCACCAGTTTCCAAAGACACGTCCCCGAGCGCAATATAGGTATCCGCCAACTTCAGTTTGGTCTGATCGTCTCCGTCGCTGCCTTTTTCATATATACCGCGAGCGAGCTCGAATACTTCCCAAGCGGCGTTGAAGTCGTCCTCCGGTTCGCCTTCCTCGCCTTCGTCTTCTTCGTCGCTTTCCTCAGCTTCCTTGGCGGATTGGCCCAATAGATCGACCGTCCCGTCCTCCTCCTCCTCCTCTTCTCCTTCATCTCCAAACTCTAGAACGGGCCCATTTCCCGCTGCTAGAGTGAACAAACACGCGTCAGACAGCGATAGAACTAAACGCGCGACACCCTACGTTTCTCCTCGTCCTGCGCCCCAGGCTCGGGCTCTTTCCCCAGCACCGACGCCTGCGACACTGCGTTCTCCAAGAGCGCTTTCCCATACGAGAAATACAGATCCGCCATCTCGGGCGCATCCTCCGTATGCTTCTTCGTCCTGCGAGAGCGTAAGAAAAAAGAGCGAGACTGACGACGGACCTCGTCGGTCGGGGCGCACGTGGACTTACTGGAGCTCGAGCGCGGTGGCGTAGTGTTCGACGGCTTGTTCGTACTTTTTGAGCGCAAAGGCGCGTCTGGCGTGTTCGAGGGCCGTCTCGACGGTCATGGTGGGCGGCGCGTCGGCACCTTCTGCGGTCGACTGCGAGTTCTCGCTGGCATGGCATGAGTTCGGGGTCGTTTGCAGGAATGTAAGACTGGACTTACGATGGCATGGGTGGTGTGGTCGAGTCGTGGGTCAAGTCGGACCGATGCATAAACGCGTCCGCGATGACGCGCGCGTGATATTTACGTCCATTTACGACTGTTGTAGCCTTGTTCGACGTCAGGCCCGAGTTCAAACTTTGATCTAGGTGTTTGCTTGAATTCGTAAAGCGTTAGCGAGGGGACTGCAGTACATGAGAACGGGGTATTCAAGAGTGTGCGGATAGGTAGCTAGTACTTAGATTACACTACATTGGAGCAATAGCATGAAAGGAGTGTGATTCCGAAAGAGAATCAGTGACGAGTGAGGTCCTTCAGATCTGGACTGAAATCGCCAACTGAAAGTGAACCTTGAGGGAAAAAAAGGAGAGCTGTCCAAAGAACCCACAACCGATCGACATCAAAGGGAGTTTCGCGTGACAACAGAGAAAAGTTTGCTGCCTCTAGCAGGGGAGGGTTAAATCAGTGAGTGTCCTGCGTTTTGATGCTGCGTATTCGAGCTGTCTTGACCAAAGTGGGTAAAAGGCGAACCGAATGGACCATTTCCGAATCCAGATCCAAACGCTGGGTTGAAGACACCGGTGCCATTGCTTAGCCCTCCAAACTGTGGCGTCGATGTAGAAGACGTGAGCGTATTAGATGCGCCACTGACAGGTGGGAGAGCGGCCGTTGTAGCGAACATGGTCGCCCGAAACGGGTTAACGGCTCCGAGACCTCCGGTGGCTTGAGGGCGGAGGCCAACACCAATAGTGGCACCTCCGTTCTGTCTCTGTGGGGGTAGCGCTACACCTATTGGTTGGGGATTGACATTCCCCAGTACATTGCCCACACTGGACACGTTGACAGATCCATTGAGGTTAAGGTTCGTGGGTAGGGAGGAAGAAGGCGAATGGGTAGTTGTTTGCGTACTCGGATCAGGTGTTGTAGTGCCAGATTGTGGAATTGGCGGAAGTGACCCTAGCAACGAGGCACCAAAGCTTGAAGTGGGCTTGAATGGCTTAATGCCACTGAAACCTGTATGCTGAGCTTTTATGGGACCGGTCATCGAGTTCACGGGCGCATGCGAAGAGACAGCAGGGTTAGTGGGTTGTGAGGGCGAGGAAGTGAAGGGTGAATCCGAGGCATTTGAGCTCGTGACAGTAGGTGCCACCTGAAGACTTGGAAAATGCGGATCAGGACGGTTCGGATCACTGCCATTGAAGGGTAGGTTTTCTCCGACTGTATTCGTCAATGTAAACGAGGATGCAACAGTCGAGAAAGTCGACTCCGCTGTCAGCATCGTGGCGTTTTGTACTTGGTGACTAGTTGCGGTCGACTGAGGTATCGATTGGCTATTGTCTATGCCCAGCCGGCCAACACCCATCGAAAGTTCCAAAAGGGTAGGGGGTTTAGGAACGGGTGGAATGGGGGTCACCGGAACACCGAAAGGGTTGCGCGAGCCTGTTTGGTGTGATTTTACAGGCTGCACGATAGGAGGCGATGCAAACGTTAAGTTGGGAACGACGCTGGCGAGCGGTGTAGACGCGGGCCGCGCAGGCACTTCCAATGGTTGTCGGACCTGTGAGGGTTGAACTGTAGGCTGCGATGGTAGGTTACTCGTCGATTGCAGGTGAGCGTCTGCTTGTGGCACGAATGGTGGGGGCATCGGCATGATCCCGTTACCAATGAAGGCGGGCATTCCAGTCGCCTGCGGAACGAGCATACTCTGCCTGAAGGGATTCACGCCGGTGGGTTGAGGTTGTAAAAATCCAGAAGTCGGTCCAAATTGCAAACCAGTCGCCTGTTGGGGGATGAATGTCGAGAATGGCCGGTGTTGCGGAGCTTGCTGTAACTCAATGGTAACGTTGTTGGCATGAGATGATGACAAGGGCTGAGTCGGCTGAAATGGTTGTGAAAATTGAAGTGGTAGGGAAGGTGGGAAGCCGGTGGGTTGCATCTGAACCTGTCCGCCAAACGGTTGAGGAAAAACACCAGTCATTTGGCGCTGGGTGAAAGGATTGTGTCCCGTTGTCTGTTGGAATTGATTGCCAGTAGGACTGGACATTTTGTTACGAAAATGTCAACATCACCAACGGAAACTTACCCGGCAGTAACAGGATTAGGAATAGGCGCTTGCTCCTCATCGATGGAACTGAAGAAATCTGCCGTAACATCAGGCTTGTTGTTAACACCCGGCGGAGGGAGAGACGAAGGTTTGACCGATGTCGCATCAGTGGCTGAATTCGTCGAAGTTACAGGGATATCTTGAGTAATCATGAACAAAACGTGATGTACATGATTGATGGAAAGTACCTTCAGGCACCTGAGCCGAGGGGGCACCGTTGTGTTCTTTAGGCTTTCTGTCGCCAGCTGCTTTGCTTGCCCTGTACTCGAGCCTATTCTGCTCGAAGTTAGGGTCATTAAGGTACTCCTGAAGCGAACTTGCGAGAGAAACGGGAGCCTGTAGTTTGATCAACGTTACTTTTGCGAGGTGAACGACCCTGGACTCACGTGCTTCAGGTTGGGTATCGGAACGTTCAAGAGATTCTGAAGTTTCTTGGCCACACCGAGGTATTCAACGACACGCTCGGTTTGACCACAGAAATTACGATAGATGCTTAGAGCTTCTTCTGCATCGTATTTCGACATCTCAAAGTAATGCTCTGAAATTCATTCAGCAATGATGGAATCGACTGTATATACAACGATCCGATGCTCACCGAGAACGTTTATCACGCCTTCATTACCAGCTTGAAATAGGATGAGCAGATCCTTGACGAGCATCCTCAAGGCAGTAATGGTGAGCTCGTCTTCGAGATCATCCAAATAGAACTAAATGCGAATGGTTCACTGGGCGGGGTCTGCAGGATATGAGAACGCTTACCCGACATTCCACCAGAGAGTCCATCATGCTTTGTACCGTTTTAGTTTCCCTGAGCAAGCCCTTCTCCACGGTCATGACACGAAGCTTGCGACCTGCGACTGTCTTGTTTCTCTGAGGAGTTTTCGACCTTGTTGATGATGCTTTTGGGGGCATTGTGGTGTATGCCATGTCTTCTTCGATAGAGTTGTTGAGGCGCAGATCACGATTTGACTCGGCCTGAACTCGGATTGCGTCGTGTTTCAGTTCGCGGTAGGCCCGTATGCGAGAGTCCAGATAAAGCGCGTAGAGCTGCATGTTCTGAGGGGCATTATAACCTAGACCGACGGTGGTAAATGGTAATGAGCGGTTGAACGACGGTGATGAGACGGAGAAGGGCTACCTTCCCAATTTCCGGCAGAGACATTGCGTAGACGCAGGATCTCCGAGGAGGAGAGGTGAGAAAGGACGTTGTCGGTTGCTCCATTGCGAATCATGGTGTGTAAGACGATCAGAGCCTTGAATACGACCTGTGCAATCCAAGCGAAACGGACTGAGATGGGGAACAAGGTAAGCAGGACAGGATGCGCACTATGGCATTTGGCTCCCGCAGACGAGGGATGAGGGCCTTGCAGACGTCGTAAACGGCGCCATCTTCAGACCAGGTCGCGGCTATGATGGGGTCGAGGTACTGCGGGGAACGTTGTCGCGGGTGAGGAGGATCGAAGACGAGACTGACCTTTGCCTTTGGAGGGGCAGGTTTTGGCTTGCACGCCAACTTGACGACCTTGTCAAAGCTCGACATGGCCGAGCGCATTCGCAGTAGTCCTCGACTGTTCCTCCTGATTTCAAACTCAGATTCTTGCCGTTGAGCGTTGAGCGGGCAGGGCGGGAAGGAGAGATTTATTTGGCTAACTACGCTTTTACATAAGCTCAGGTGAAAGATACCTCGTTAGCTCAAGAAAACACAGACCAGCGAAAACAAAGCACTAAAGGAAACCATGCAGGTGGTCAGGCAAAAAGAGAGACAAAGAAGACACAGGCATGAAAGAAGAGTGTGCATGTAACCACCAACAATGTGTCCTCCAAAGATGCCCAGGAGTATGAACTGCATGAGTGCATCAGGAATTTGTACAGTTTCTGTGGCTGTCTTTGAGGCCTGCCATAGACCAGTACAGACATCACAGATGCCCAAAGGCTCACAGGTGGTCAAGGTGGCCACTTTCCCCAGCTATGTAATATCTGTAGAAAGTAGCTATGTCTGTAAGCACTTTACCTTGAGGACCCTGTCTGCAGTGGTCTGCAGACTCCAAATCAAATGTTGAACCTGAATTCAGATGCTCTTGTCATATCATACTGAACTTTGAACAGATTCAGACCTGGAACCAGATACATTCATTCTACTGAATTGGATCCAATTGAGCTCTACAAGTAGTAAATAGATAGCACTGATAATGTTATGCTAACATGGTGGCTAGGCAACCCTTGTTGATAACTAACCTCCTTAGCCCAATGGACTTGAGGGTGATACTCATGAAGAGACCAACAACCTCTACCAAGTGGGAACTAAGGGTACAATGATGGAGAGTATAGGCAATCACCCATATAGGGGCTCTAGCCTCTGGCACTGGTTGATGATGTAAAGGAGTTCCATGTATCCAGGTAAGAGATCAGGAACAGCAATGGGTGTCAATGAAGAAGGTCTTGCTTGGAACTAAGGTTCCCTGAGGCAGTTGCTAGTCACCACATAAGATTGTGTAGAACTAACTTATGTTACGCTAATGTGATGGCTAATGACAACCTCAAGAAACTAACCTCCTTGAATCCACATAGGTGGTACTCACAGGGAGACGCAGCAACCGTGAGTCAAGGGAAACGGATGACGGATTGTATATCTCAATAGGGCTCCACTCAGTAGAAGGTCCCAAGTATCCAGGTCAGGGATCAAGGGGAAGAGAAGGTTTGAGGAGCAAAAGGGTCTTGCCTAAAGCGCAGAGCTTTCCCAAGGTGGTCATATAGTCACCACGTAAGATTGTGTAGAACTAACTTAAGGTTACAGGGTACGAAATGGGCACTATAAATACTGTGTGGGATTGGAGTACGAAGCGTGCGAGAGAACGCTTTAGGAGAGATAAATGTCCAGAAGAGGAAAGTAGGCATAGGGGAATCCCTTCTAAATAGGGAATTGGAAATAAATATGATCGAGCTGACTGAGCAAGAAATATAAATAGAAGTAGCAAGGATAAATAGGGAATTGGAAATGGAATGAAACTCAGCAAATGAAATGGTGGCGTATCAGTGGTGTCCGCAGTTGATGGTGGCATCTGCCAAGTTACCTGTGCCAAGGCACAACTCCCAGGCCTTCTTGATATGGGTGACATCTCCTGGGCCCTCCTAATATGTGTGGTGTCTTGCCAAAGTGGGATCGACCCAAAGATCTGGATCGGGGAGTAGGGAGTCTGGGCGATTGGTGGAGATCCTGTATCCCATAGGGCAATAGTCTAGGAGCCCATCCTCTTCCTTGTGTAGTCCTGCCGCTTCAGCTTCCAGTAAGTTAGTGATGTCGTTGTTCCTCCATTGCTCTACGTAGAGCAGATATGTGTTGTCCTGTACGTCTGGTTCTGGTTGCCATTGATAGAAGTGTGTCCCGTTAGAGTCCTGGGGGTGAATTGTAACAAGATCCAATCTTTCCCATTGTCCTGCTGGTGCCCTTGACATGGTTGTCATTGGCCTTCTATCCCCTTTACTGTTCCTGATCCCTCACCCAGATACAAGGAGCCTCCTTTTCTATCCTCACCAACCAGCAAGTGGCTAGAGTCCCTTTACTGGGTGATTGCCAGACCTCAGTATGCTGTTAGCTTCTAAGAGTTATTGCTATTGGCCATGTTAGCATAACAGGGACCCTGCATTTTGGTCCCACAAAGAAATGTACCAAATGATCAACTCCATTGTTCATGGTGATGCCCCATGGCAAGTTGCTCTCAGTCAAGTACGGTATGCAGGCCTTCTTCCTGACAACACACCAGCTTGGATAATGGCTGAATATGATGTATTGCACTGCAACCCACTTACCATGATGGAAGGTCAAATCAGCAACCCTGACTTCACTGGCTTCATGGACTATGCACCAAAAATAGTAACTGATCAGACTGGAGAACATGAGGTAGGCAATCACATGTCAGGCCAGTGGGCATGGGACCAGTGTGTATGTGTTTCATTGTCATCCATCTATTTTTCTGGCTTATCCACAAGCCTGGTTGCTCATGAAATCATTGTGGAAGATCCAGAAGCACATGGTGCTACTGTATGTTCACTCCAGTCATTTTAGATAGCAACAAGACCACTGTCTCCATCAGCATGGGGGACACCACTTTCTATCCACTTTATGTCTCACTTGGGAATGTGCACAACAATGTCAGGCAGGCCCACTGTGATGCTGTAGGTCTTCTCACATTCTTGGCCATCCCAAAAAGTGAGTGACACTTCTTTAATGACATTAGCATTCCTGATGACAGAACTGCATCATACTAGCTGATGAAGCTCATAAAGACAATGTCAACTTCCATCTATTTCACTGACAATTATTTCATCCATCCCTGGCTGCCATCCTTCAACCTATCCAAGCATTCATGACTTGGCCTTGTGTCACTTGCTGTGCTCAGTATGTCTTACATTTGTGTTGTAGCAAGCCACTCAGCTCCTCAGCTGAGTGAGGCTTGTTTATTTGCTCGAATGCAACAAAAGGACTGGACTGGATGAGTCTGCCAAGTCCCCAGCTGAAAAAGAGAAAGCAGTCCTGCAACAGAAAGGTGGGAGATCACCCATGGCCCAAGGAAACAGCCAGATAAATTGCCAGCATGGCAAATGCTAATCTGCCCAGCAAGAAGATATGATTGGTCACTGCAATAGATGGATAAGTTAAGCCGTTGCAAAACACCCTCAGCAATAATCCAAGCACAAGGGTCAGGGTCAGTTCCCACGGCGGGTCATGACACACTACCGTCCGCGCATCCGTCACGTCGCCCTCGTCCTAACGTTTTCCGTAGTAGCGCTGTGGACCCTCCGTCATGCCTATTTCGACGCAAGCGATGCGCTTGAACGCGTCCTTGTTCAGCTTCCCGACACCCCAGAAATCTGGGCTAGCAGGGCGGACCAAGTAAAGAATGCATTTCTCCATGCCTATCACGGCTACGAGCGTCATGCCTTTCCCCACGACGAGTTGCGCCCCGTGTCGAACAGGAGCATCGACAAGTAAGCCTCCCGATCAATACGTCCCGGGTGTCACCTGACTTGGCTGATATACAGCTTCAACGGCTGGGGCGTGACTGCCGTCGATTCCCTCGACACCATGCTTCTCATGGGCCTTGAGGACGAGTTCTCGCGCACCATCCCAATGATATCAGCTACCAACTTTTCTCTACCCGCCGTACGTTTTCGTCAAGCAGTCCACGTCCCGTGACTCACTCTCATAGAACACCAATGTACCATTCTTTGAAACGGTTATTCGTTATCTCGGTGGTCTTTTGTCTGCTTACGCACTGTCCACCAACCACATTTTGCGAGACAAGGCGGACGAGCTCGCAACAAAGCTTTCGCCTGCCTTCAATACCACCAGCGGATTCCCTCGGTTCGCTGTCGATACTTACAAGTATGCCCTTTCTCTCCCGTGTCTGTTATCGCTAACCCCTTCGCTTCAGTGGAAATTCCAAGTCTCAGTTCACCCCCGGCGTACTCGCTGAAATAGCATCCTTCCAGATGGAGTATGCGTACCTTGGCAAAATTACGGGAAAGAAAGCGCACATTGATCGTGTCGGTGTCATGCTGTTACCATTCTCAACATGCCCTAAGTGTTGACACAGGCTACAACGGTCACCAATCTTTTCCATAACGCTAACCTCAGTTTATCAGGTGGCATGTATCCAACCCATTGGGATCTACATGACGGCGAGCCATCCGGTCGTGCGTGGTCTGACCCGGCCAGCTATCGAGCTTGCTGATGAGTCGGTCTCCAGTTCGACTATCGGTCGGAGGTGCCGCTGACAGTGCTCACGAGTATACCCTCAAGCAATTTTTACTTACCGCACGCACAGATAAAGCTAATCTCGAGATGTGTTAGTCGCTCTCTCTCCGATGCAGGCATGCATTCTGACTGTTCCTCCCAAGATCTGAGACTTACCACTCACGTCATCAACAATCTCCTTTACGTCACCTCCCAGCGCCAATTGCTTTACGTCACAGATTCAACAATCAACGGGAACAGGACTGCAACCTCACACTCCTTCGAACACTTGTCTTGCTTCTTCCCCGGTCTGTTGGCGTTGGGAGCACACCTCCTTCCTTTGAATGACCTTGGGGCCGTTGGAATTAATATTACTCAACTGGGTAATGATCTCTCTCCAAAATATCGACGGGGATACGAGGCCCTCGCGGAATTCGACCTCGCAGACCTACACAAGTGGGCCGCCGAAGGCATCGCACAAACGTGTTATCTTTCGTACGCGGATCAACCCTCTAGACTGGGGCCAGATGTTGTCGCCATGCGGATTGGTAAGCTAGGAGAGATCAGGTGGATGGATGCAATGCAGAAGTGGAAGGAAAGTGGTCAGCTTGGGTCACCACCAGGTGTGGGTCACAGGCGTCCGTGGGTTGCAAATCCAAAGGCAAAGACCGTGAAAGAGAAGCAAATCGACACCATCCCAAGGGATTATAGCATCAAGAACACAGCATATTATTTACGACCCGAGGTAGGTCGATATCCTCCGCATCAAGCAAATTTTAAGACTCTTTTACAGGCCATCGAATCGTTTTATATATTGTGGCAGACGACGGGGAATGTCAAGTGGCGGCATAGAGGCTGGGATGTATTTCAAGCTATCGAACGCGTTGCGAAGACACCGTCAGGATATGCTAGCGTGGACAGGGTCCAATCTGAGGATCCCATCCTACACGACTCAATGCCGAGGTCAGTCGAGTTGGGCCAGTTCTGATTCCTCCTCTGATCTCGACTACCCCCAGTTACTTCCTGGCTGAGACGCTAAAATACCTTTACCTCTTGTTCTTGGATGATAATATTGTTTCCCTCGAGGAGTGGGTGTTCAACACCGAGGCCCATCCGTTTCCCGTATTTGCTTGGAACGAATCAGAGAAGGAAGTGTATCATAGCACTGTCGTCTAGATCGAACGTCACAACTTTACTTGCTTTCGAGCACTACTGATTTGGCGGACTCATGGTACGTACCGTACTTGTATGGAGACGAGATCTACGTTCGGCGTGTAGACCGAGATTCGGGCACTAAAAAGAGAAGTTCGCATTTCGGAATCACTTAAAGTAGGAAGTACTAGAACTCGACAGCGCGCACTGACTACAGTCACTGGTATAGCAAGTCAAATCGCACTACTCCCGGGTTGGTACTTCACCTACATGATACAACCCTGGTCGCAGTGTAACCTGGGGTCGTGCTGGGCCACCGTACCGGTAATATTGTAGCATGCATTCAAGTTGTTCCGTTACAAAGCTGACCATATTGCCCTAGCAGGGAGTCCGAATCCAGACCCACATACACTCCATAAGGCAACTCCGAGTCTTCCCATAGACGCTCGTCTTGTTTCTGACTGCCATGACAGCCCTCCAGCAAGGCGAGTTTGTTGGGTCTTTGGACTGTGGAACGACGTGAGCGAGTTTACGAGTCGCGGGAAGATGCCGATCCATGTTATCTTCAACAGCTCGGTCAGGTTCATCATATTTGATCGCTATGCAGACATCGTCGCACAATCTCAGTCCGAATTTACTCAATATTACCCCTACCCAGGGCGAGTCCCGGTTCGGACATCTGACGGTCGATGGCTGGCTGATATCTGGGTGACGTGATTAGGTGGCACGAACACGATCCAGATGAAATACAGAAGGTCTCCGAAGCTTGTATCGCTGATGCGTGCGAGAACTTGGAGAGGAGCGGTTGGGCCAAAAGGAGTGTCAAAGTGATAGGTTCGTACGGTGCACTTTTTGCGCTTTTCTCTGCTGCCTCAAGCTTCTTAAAGGTATCACGAACCAACGCGAAACGACCGTCGCATGGCACCGTAAGACAGGAAAGCCACTATGCAGAGCCATTGTGTGGACTGATTCAAGGACGAAGAACATTGTCATACATTACGAACAAGTTCTCGCGGAGACTGGGATCGAAGTCTCGCCAGGTCAGTTCAAGAAAGGAGAGGATGGTATCAACGCCTTGCGTGATATGTAGGCTTATTGGCCTTATTGCTGCGTACTCCTTCTCTGATCGTTGTCGCACCGTCAGAACGGGGTTGAAACTTTCGACGTACTTCTCTGCCGTCAAATTGCTGTGGATGCTCGACAACTGCCCGGGGGTCAAGAAAGCACATGCAGAAGATGACCTACTTTTTGGTACGGTAGAATCTTGGGTTGCATTTGTAAGTGATGCGTTACGTCTTTCTGGATTGTGAATGACGTATATACCGGAGTAGAATCTGACTGGGGGACCAGCAGGAGGCATTCATGTTGGAGATGTAACGAATGCGTCGCGAACCCTCCTGATGAACCTTCGCACGTTGGAATGGGATTACAGGATGCTTAAATTCTTCGACCTTCGGCCATCTATCCTTCCAAAGCTTGTTTCTTCATCCGAGGTTTATGGTCACATTGCAGACGGCCCTTTGAGGGGGATACCTATTGGCGGCCTTGTCGGTGATCAGCAGGGTGCACTTGTTGGGAACAAGTGTTTGAGTGCTGGGGAAGCCAAATGTACGTATGGGACCGGGGCATTTTTACTGTTTTGTACGGACAAAGAAATTGTGCAGAGCAGTCACGGGCTGTTGAGTACCGTAATGGCACTCCTCAGGAAGACCCTCTGGTGCTGAAACTTTGGTTAGGTTGCATATCAACCCGGTCCTGGCACTGCCCCTGTATATGCCTTGGAGGGTAGTGGTAAGCTGTCGGTTGCTTCATCCGTTGTCCTCCTGATCGAAGCATTACCGACATAGTCGGTGTTGCTGGAAGCGCCATCAAATGGCTCGTATCCTAATGTTCGGATGAAAAACACAATGCTAACTGACTTCAGGCTGCGGGATTCCATGGGATTCATCAAGTCTGCGGACGAGATAAATAATCTGGCGCGATCCATCCCTGACTCTGGCGGTATATACTTCGTGACGGCATTTTCTGGTTTACTAGCGCCCTACTGGGATCCTGGCGCTGCTGGGCTAATTATCGGTACGATCATAGTGTACAATCCTGTTCGATATTTCTGGAGCTGACAGCCAAAATTGTGTGTAGGGTTGTCCTCGTATACTACCCCTGCTCATATTGCGCGTGCAGCAATAGAAGCCAACGCCTTCCAAACAAGAGCCATTTTAGAGAGCATGAAGTTAGACTCCAAGACCGAGCTCAAACATCTCAAGGTCGACGGGGGCATGACTAACGGAGACGCATGTATGGAGATCTTGGCAGACATTGGTGGTTTTGACGTTATTAGACCCGAGATGAGGGAGTGAGTATACCCCGGCCATGGTGACTCGATACTGAGTGTCGCCATCGCCAGGTCGACGGCACTAGGGTCTGCTCTGTTGGCGGGAGCTGCTGTCCGCTTGTTCGGATGGGACCTATTGAAACCAGAAACGCTGGCCGAGGTCAACACCAAGGGGAGTACCATGTTTGTACCTCGTCTTTCGTCAGTTCAGAGGGACAAGGCTTGGGTAGCATGGCAACGTGCCGTTGAACGATCCAAAGGATGGGAAGGTGTCGCTAACTGAGCGCCTTTTAACCTAGGAACATACTACATGACGAGTTCCTATATCCTGTAACTTGTACCGATAGATGCATCTTTCGTTGTGTATGTCATCTAAATATTCTTAAAGGGTCTGATTTTTTCTTGCTTCTACTACTTGCTCCGCCCCTACCTCCTCGTCCACGACGCCGACTGGACGGTTTTCTAAAGGGCACAAAGCCGACCATAGTCTCGGACGAATTTGGCATGATGGAATCTTCTTGGCTTCCAGAGATTTGGACCACGCGAGGTAGGAGATACTTTGGCACATGCTTCATGTGTGCTTGAATCCTCATGGGATGCAATGGTTTATCATGCCTAAGATATTCGAGATCTAGGGGATTGTCTTCGAAGTGCGCCTGCACGGGGTGAGCCAAGTCAGAGACGAACATAAAGCACTCGTACGGACCTTGAGTTTCTCAGAGTTGAGAATCTCTGTCTTCAGTTCCTTGATTCGCGCCTCCTTGATAATGTTCCGAGTTACGGAGCGAAGGGCATCCTCCATCCTGTATCTGAACGCCTCGACCTGTTGCATATCGAACTTGTATTCCTTAATCGCATTACCTCTTGCCCCCTGCTCGCTTTCAATCTTCGCAAACACCGTCTCATCATGTCTAGCACTCTCTAGACAACCTACAACCTTATTTTTCCCCCAGTCCTCCATGGGTACCACAAAGGACAGTGACATCCCCGTACGACCTGCGCGAGCCGTTCGCCCGACGCGATGTGTATATGATCTGGAAGATGACGGAAGATCGAAGTTCACCACGCAGGCGACGTCCACGAAGTCGACACCACGGATGACCCCATACTCTTTGTCTGATGTTTTCTTTTTCTTGCGCTTGAGGGATCTGGAGGGCCCTGCTTGTGGTGACAGAGATCGTTCACGTTTCTTCGACGGGTTGTCCGGAAAGGACATCCTTGAGCTCGAGGCCAGGGCGTTTTGTCTCTCTGTCGGACTCGTGAAATGACATTTATAGGCTAACGACGATGACCACTGACCAGTATCACGAACAGAAGTGCCATCCGGCAACCCTTCTTCTTCTTGTTCGTCGTCGCTGTCTCTTTCAGCCTTTCCACCACCTTCATCAGTAGCGATGATATAGTCGTAAACACCTTTGTTAAACTCCTGTACGGTGTGGTATCTGTCCGGCAGATGAGCTGAAATGCGTGAATCAGACAAAGGAACCGTATTCTACCTCGAGTTCAATGGGAGCTCAGAGTTGAGCACGCAGCTTTTGATCGAGAATTGCTCCAAAAAGAGTTTGAGACGGTAACAACGATCTACGTCGTTGACAAAGAGTATACATTTGCCTTTGATAAGACGGAGTTTGAGGATGACGTAGGTGAGGAGGAACTTGTCAACTTCAGAGCATCTTTGACCATAAAGTGAGTGTCGATGGTAATACCGGATGGATGTGCGGCATACCGCACGAAGTATTGGGTCAACAAGGGTGCATCTTTGTCACCCTCTTCGAGTTTCAATATTGCCTAGGCGAGAAAGGGTGGGTTCACTTCAAACTCGATAAAGGACAGGAACCGACAGGGTTGCGCAGTGCGAGACCCTTCAAAGTCGCCACGTCATCCGTCATTGTAGCACTCATCAAGAAAGATTGGTAGACGGTGGGCAAATAACCTCCGCCAAATATCTGACGGACATCCTCGCCGTGTCCATACGATAATATAAGATCGGCTTCGTCAATGACCAGTGACTCGACAGAAGACAAGGTAAGTGTCTATTGATGGGTAAGGCGTAAACCGTGACGGTAACTGTCCAACGCACTTTGGATTGAAGGAGTCCTAGCACACGTGAAGGAGTCGCGATGACAATGTCGGGTTTGTCCGCCAGAACAACCCTATGTGACTCTATGAGAACTCGCCCGACTAGTATGTGTCTAACCACACCGTTGTATATGGGATGTCGCACCGCTCGCAACGTTTGATATGGTAACTTCTTTGTCGCAATATGCCACGAGGGCCCGCAAGCAAGAATGTACTTGCTCAGAAAGCTCTCGGGTCGGTACAAGGATCAATGCTCGAGTGACTCGATAGGATGAGTCTACGGTTGACAAGGTCTAACAGCCAAACCGAATTCCATCTATATGCAAATAAAGAAATAAAGACATGGAAAACAGGACGTACAGCTTTTGCACTTAGAATCCTCTGCAGGACTGGAATACAATATGCAGCTGTCTTTCCACTTCCGGTCCGTGCCCTTGCGAGTATGTCTCTGTTCTCGAGAGCGATTGGAATAGCTTTTATTTGTACCAACGTCGGTCTTGCAAAACCCATGTCGGCAAGCGCTCGCAGAATGCGCGAATCAAGGAGATGTGAAAAGGATGAGAATGTTGATTTTGCATCGACAAGCCAGGTATCCACCATGTTATGGATGAGAATCTGATTTTGCAAGTCGAAGGGCCAGGAGACTGATTGTACAGAAAGCGAGTGGCAAGTGCCATCGTTGGCCGAAATGAACTTGCCATTTCTGGAACGGTTCCTTTTACTGTGAACCGTGACAACTGCCTGCAACCTTCACTACTACTGACTGCACTGGCAATCCCTGTAGTGGTCGGGGTTTTCTACTGCTCGGTACTGTCATGATAATGCCCACCATCAAGACTCACGAATCAGATGAATCAGCCGACGGGCTGGGTGAGATTTGTGGCATGTGCGTGAGTGCCCGCCTGTTTATCCTGACTGAAGCTAGACAACCCTCATAGTTGTCGAAGACAAATTTCTCGGTACAGATGCCCATCGTGCAATCTCTCTTACTGTAGCCTGAAATGTTTTCGATCGGAGGTGTGCTTGCCAGCTCTCCTCTTGTCGACCCTCATTGAAGGCCTGAAAAAAGTCTCATTCACAGTGTTCCGAAATATTTTATCGAAAAGAAATTGAAGTAGGCATCAAGTCAGACTCCTCAAGAACCGAAGGGGACAGGAAGAGGATGATTGATTTGCTCAGGCGGGTAGAGGACGAGAGTGCGGACGACAATGGATTGTTTCGTCTCTCTGATGAGGAGAGCGAGGGAGAGAGCCTCGCAAGCCGTTTTTCCGCGATAGATATATGTGAGTCATTCCCCACTCTCGTGATGTTAGGCGAATAACAGTATCTCAGCTATCGCATCAGCTGATGATTTGCTTCGCCTGTTGTCCAAAAAGGAGAGGGACAAGTTCTTTTTGGGACTCAACGACCCATCAAGTGGGTTGGCGCGGGAGCTCTTGGAAAGTGGAGAACTTGGCGAGACCAGTCAGCTTCCGTGGTGGGATGCGCCTTCTATTGGCAGGCAATCATCGTTTTTGCAACGCAACACCTACGGCGTGAAGCCTGACTTGATGGAGGTTCCGATTAACCTCATCAACCAGGCTTCCCGCGGTGTGTCATTGCTATACAATATCTGCGCCGTGCTGTACGTATGATTTCTCGCCCACCCCTCAACTCACATGAATAATTGGACTCTAGTCTTGCGTACGCCTACATAACTCGCCATTTGGCCATCTCTCCGTTATCTTCGACAACAAACGATACTCAGAATCGACGCGAAGCACGGAAAATATTTTCGCAGACTGCCTCATTCCTGATTGACCGCAAGTCGAAACTGCTACTTACGTCCCTGACTGATGCGGTAGTGTCGTTTTGGTCGCGGCTTGACCAAGTAAGTTTTACTTTCACGCTCGCCCCGCATTCTGTTAACGCGGAATAGGACGGCGTTAACAACAAGACTATTCGTCTCTTGCTGGAGGATGTCGCTAAATTTGTACGGCCTCAATGGGTCACCAATCTATCCGGAGAGCGTGCATGCACAACAGCTCTAGCAGCCAATCATCCCTCCGCGGCAGCAATCGCGGTAATATCAGACATTAGTTCTCTCTTCAGCGGTCACATGGACTCTTCCATTGCTGTGCATCGAAGGAGTCACATTGAGATGAAGTTGTTGTTTTATGCTGCACATATTCTGTCGACACCCTCTTCTAATTTGCACGCTCTCGCAGATGAGGTTCTCCTTTTGTCAAAAAAGGTTGGATGAAGAGGCGTGCTGGTCACGGCTCGACAGAGCGGTTGGTAGGTCCCGGTGATTACAAGAGGGGTAAAGTGTCAATGCCACAACATTTAGACCGTAACAATTTAGCCCAGAGTTGGAGGGGTGTAGCATGTTTCGTCACGCGCGCAATCGTTACTAATTTTTGTCGTGACACTTCCTTGATGTATCAAAATGACAGGTCCTTGATTGGCCTGACTCGTCGACGTTGCCAGCGTGACTGGTAGGGTACCATGATACACATGTTGTACAGTGAGGACCCTCACAGTTGATCTCCCACAGATCACTCAATTTATAAACAACGTGTAGAGCTCAGGGTACGGTCTGTTGCAAGCTCTCAACCTTTCCAGTTCCCCTCTCACTTCCAGCGACGGTTATGGCTTCCACGACTTCAGATTGTAGTAACGGTGGTGGCGCCGACACGTACATTGGTCTACGAATAGCATCAATCTTTGTGATCTTCGCAACCTCCGCCTGTGGCGCATTCTTCCCTGTTCTTGCAAGGAAATCGAAGTCACTCAAGGTGCCAATCAGCTTATTCGAGTCCGTCTTTCCGTCCCTTGTGCCGGCTCGTGGCATCCTTATTCTGTCCGTTACAGGTTCGCTAAATATTTTGGTTCTGGAGTGATAGTGAGCTCCCTGGTTTTGGATAGCAGCTTTCTTCACCTTTCGTACAGGTCGCAACCGCCTTCATCCACTTACTCGGCCCTGCGATTTCAGAACTCGGGTCGACATGTCTGTCTCCTGCATGGCAACAATATGTGTGTCCAAATACACGAGTTCATAGGTCTTTTGAATATTCATGACACTAGCCTTACCCTCTTGCTCTCGCGATGCTTAGTCTTTACGGAATTTTTATAGTAGAAATAATTGCTTTCCGTGTGGGAAGTGCAAAGCTTGCTGCACTGGGGGTTAAGCATGGTACGTCTGCGGCGCCGTTTTCGGGGAATTGCTAATCACCTTTAAAGATGCTCACGGACATGGAATTGGGTCACACGCCGCTCATGGTCCCGAGACCGTGTCCGAATATGAGAAACCTGCGTCGGATCTCGAGGCATCTCGGACAGAAGATTTCGATCATTCAGCGATGGCTCAGGTTATCGGCGTATTCATATTGGAGTTCGGCGTTTTGCTGCATAGGTGAGCCTGCCATCGCCTACGGCGGAATAATGCTGATGCTGGATGTACAGTCTACTAATCGGATTGACACTGGCTGTGGATCCGAATTTCAAAGTGCTTTTCGTTGTAATTATCTTTCATCGTGAGTCGGTTGTCAACGCCGTTGAACCGGTTTGATTAATCATGCTTTCAAGAAACATTCGAAGGCCTTGGTATCGGATCACGATTGGCGTTTGTGCGGCTGCCGTCACGGTATAACTTCATTCCCTTCTGCGCAGCCCTTGTATATGCCATCACGACGCCAGTAGGAATTGCAGTAGGCCTTGGAATTCGTAGCACGTATAATCCAGGGAGCACAACGGCGTCTATTGTTAGCGGTGTAATGGATTCCCTAAGTGCGGGAATTTTGTTGTACACGGGATTGGTGGAGGTAGACACCTTCCAGTTTCTCCTTCCTTGCGTTTCGCTGACATGGGACTTCAGTTAATGGCGCACGAATTCCTATTCAACAAAGATATGAACAGTGCTTCCACGTGGAAGCTTGCATACGCGTTGTGTTGCATGTTGTTCGGTACTGCTATCATGGCATTACTTGGACGTTGGGCATAATCTCGACATCAACGTACCATCAAAAATTGTATTTATATGTGATCGATTTAGATACATGGTTTTAACATACCTAAATTGAACATCGTCACAATGTCGGCACATTCGGATATTAGACGGAGCTGGCCCGAACCAGCTAACTTTAATTTGCCACGTGGGGTCGAAAATTTCCCTTTTCCATTATGATTCAGCTGCGTCGTGAACTTGTGGAGATCTGACGCACTTCCTTGATCATTTTCCAGCCTTCCGCGAGAGCATATACACGTGTCCATCCTGCAGGCCTGAAGTGTCACCCTCTCATCAGTCACCAATCCTTCAACCGGACACTACTACTGCATACTATGCAACTCCCCATCATCGCAGTCTGCCCTGATCTTCGCTTCGGAATTCGATATACCGGCACGCTCTGTCCTCTGGTCATGGTACAGCTGGTCCAAAGCACGCTTGTGCTTCAGCCGTCCGAGGGCTCGTTTTGTCAGCCCGACTGAAATTGGAGAACCTTCTCCGTTGGGATCGTCCTCTGGCGCTCGGCTTCCTTGTTCGTGGTCAGCTGTCTTTGGAAGGGAGGTCAGGTCAGAGTAGAGGTTTAGAGCTTGCAGATCTTCCGTGGTCGCTGTGTTTGACTACGTCAATCAAACTTACCAGTGAGTTGGGGAGGTTACGAACCAGGCAGCAAGCATTTTGTGTTAAGACTATCAAGCAACGGTGAGTTCCCGATGTCAACAAACTTTCCGAAGGGATGATATCAGCGGACTCCAATAGTTACGTAGCTCGGCATACCTTGTCCGTTGACCATCGAATGACTTGAACTAAGTTGCGAGGATGTTCGTCACCGTCAGTGGGGTCCACAGGAAAATCAGCATCAAGTAGGACCCAGATTGACCCTTCTTCGCCAACAGTGAAGTCGATCACGGGCCTCTTAAAATCGTAATGGTGAATTTCTGGTTGATTGGGGGTTTGTACTAAGACAAACTCAAAAATCGCTGTTGCTCTGTAGAATTTCCCGGTCAACGAGTTGCTTGTTGGGGTGGTCAAACCTTACCCAAGTACATTAAACACGACATGGTTTTCGCCTCCAGAAACGAATGAGCTGATTCGGCGAACCACGAAAGCGATGTCGGACGATGTGTTTGAACCTTGCAACGGCTTCTGGACCTCGAAACCATCAGGCTCCGGGCTGGCATTGTTCCTTTGCTTCTCTTTTCCCATAGTTGCACCCAGACCTCTTGATTTGACGGGTTCGTTGTCATTACCGCATCTTCTGTTTTGAACAGTCACTTTGATAAAAGGCTGGACGGCATTATATGCAGTTACATTCTGCTGCAAGCGTCCTGTCATCCAGTCCCAGACTTTCAAGTCGAAATCTCCGCCTCCTGAAATCAACGAAGCAGGAAATACTACAGGGACGTGGAGGGCCGACACATATCTTGTTCGAAGAGGGATAAGAGTGACCGAGCGGAATGATTAGAACACTTACCTCGTGTGACCTAGGCAATAACTTTCAATCACATAGCCTTCGGGATACCAGCTAACACGTATGTGCTCATCCCGATCTGCTGTTATGATATACTTCCCGTCTGGTGTAAGCAAGCAAGCTGTTAAAAGGGATGCGTGGCCGAGAATAAGCTCTCCCTCAGATGCGTCGTGGTGAGGAGCGAGTGCACCGCTAGCGGGATTTTCTTTGCCTGGCTCGTCCGGATACAACGTGTACCTATGAACGAACTCACTGATTCTTCGCGATCTACGAATTACGGAGCAAGCTCACCTGAAAACGTCCCCAAATTTGTCAGAAATAATAATGGCCCTATCCGCGGAGAACTCGATGGATGTTGGTTTTTTCTGGAGTTCTCTGAACAGGCGAGTATGTCAAAGGAGCTCTAAGCTCTCTGTAAGAGCTCAAGTGAATGTCCCACCCACCGTGCGCTCAGAAGAGTGAGCGGCTCCAGGTCCCATATTTTGAGTTGCTTATCGTCCCCAGCCGTCGCGAGCAGCCTTCGGTCTCTGCTCATTGCAGAACAACGAATCGGCCCGGTGTTGATGAGCACATCATCATGTGCAGAATTTGCAGTTGAATGGAGGACGTGCCCACTTCCTCAGGCTGATGCTTTGTTACTGTGTGAAACATACATGACATTGAGCTCACTGTGAGTTTACCACCTGGATATGGGGCCCAGATAAAACTACAGTGTGACCAGGATTAAAAAACAATTTGCAGTGGGGATATCGAGACATCATGATCAGATCTAGGGGTGCCCAGTTACATGTCGAGTTGTCATCATACTCCGGGACATTCAACATTTTAAGTCCCTCTAAATATGTCACAAAATACAATTAGACTATTAAGTATTATTGTAGCCTATTGATAATATTAAATCCCAAGTGACCTTATAATACTCAGGATAATCAAAACTTATCTTCTTTGATAGATTCTGAATGCATGTAAAATATTATATTTCATGAGTTCTGATAACTTTATCATATAACTATTACTTTTCGGAGCATATACAATATATAATTTTTGAGAGCTACACAAGGAATTAGGAAAGTATATATTTTACTGACTAGATAAGTTATAGGGTGACTTTGTGGGTAATAACAGGGTGCTCAGTAGCCAGCAACAACTCTCTGAGTCCACAACTGCTAAAGAGCCCAAGTTTCTGAGTAGGAATGAAATTGAAATGAACCCTAATGAACCCTGTTAGTTAGTGTTACGATCTATTCCTTTAGTGAATGATACTACTGGTCGAGAGTTTGACTCTCGTGTAGGATGCTATTTCTTTTCTTCTGTGCTGACTCATTCTCTATTCCATAGTATTCCTTACTATTCCATTTACTTCATCAGCATTTCCTTCCATCCAATTCCATTGCATTCTATCATATTCTATAGTCTTGCTTTTAGTCATGCTTCATCATTTCTTCTTTGTCATGGAATATTATTTCAGATTCCATGACCTTCCTTAACCAGGGTATATAAGCCTCACTGCTTGCCTGTACATACCCTAGACTTGTTCTCCTTGCCAATCTACTTGATTGTTCCCTTGACCAGCTAGCATTGCTAGCACCCCTCTGCAAGTCTCCATCCTACTCTTGAGTAGATGCTCCTTGATCACCTCTGCTAGGCAACCCTAGCATGTTAATGAACCCTTGACCTTGTTCTGCAAGGCTACCTCTGTCCCTTGTTGGATTTCATGTGGTAGCTGCACGCTTACGCACTTATATAATCATGGACTACATCTTGTGTCATTCCTTTTTCGTATACCTCAGTGAACTTCTCATATCACTGAGGTGAGCTATACCTAGCATTCCCATCTACCTACCTTACTTACATCCATGTAGACTTCAACAGGTAGCTACACTAATCTACAGTGAACTTCTTGTATCACTGAGACTCCAACAGGTTATGAGCCCTGCCCATTAACCAGGACCAGTGAAAACTTCTTCATAGCCCAAATATAGTATTCCGTTGAGATATCACCACTGTCAAGATGTCGCACTCATTTAAACTTGGTGACAACTTCATGAAAATCCCAAGCTTGAAGCTATGGGAAAGAACTGGCCTACTTGGAAAGGCTGACTCGAGTTAGTGCTGTCAATGAGGGGCCTGCTTGGTCACCTCAATGGAATGTTGAAGCCTGAGGATCCCACTGCAAACCAGTCAAAGGGATGGACACCAACAATACCAGACAAAAAGAATGTGGTCATGGCTTACCAGAAGGCATTTGCAGAATGGACCGAAAAGGGGACCATTGCCTGGCAACAGATTGCTGGAGTTATTCCCAACTCTCTCTTCCTCTGTATGATCAGTAAAACAACAGCCCAGGAATTTTACGAAGTCCTATGCTCAATATTTGAGAAACGGTCACTTGTCGTCAGTGTCGAGCTGAGACGTCAGCTTGGTGAACTGAAATTGAAAGACGGTGGGGATGCCTGTGCCCACCTCAACAAGATGATGGCCATACAGGAAGAACTTGCCAGCATGGGCAAGTCCATATCAGATGAAGACATGTTCAACATTATCTTCGCCTCATTACCCCACTCGTATAACCCTGTCCTGACTTCTGTTTTGTCATTAATCAAGTTGAATATGAAAACAGTCACCACCAATGGGTTAATGGGACTTATCCTCGATGAATATGATAGATTCATCATCCAGGACAGCGGAAAGAGCAAACTGAAGGTCGATGATGCTGCATTCAATGCAGAGGGCTCATGGAAGAAGAAAAGCAGAGCCAACATTACCTGCTTCAACTGTGGGTGGACCGGCCACATGAAGCACCAATGCTGGGAGGAAGGTGGCAGCCAAGAGGGTAAAGCCCTGAAGGGCTGGAAGTCCCATGGAAAGAGGGCCAGTGCATCCAGGTCAAAAGGCAGCCAAAGTGCTAATACCGCTGCAACAAGCAGTGAGCCCGACACTGTTTGGTTCGTTGAAGGTGGTGCAGAACCTGTGGACCATGAGTCAGACAGGCCACACAGTGGAATGTTAACGTATGACTACGCCATGCTGGCACATGCCACATCACTAGCATTGACTATGGTCAAGCTCTATGACAGTGGGGCCACACTGCAACTTACACCATATCTTCAGCAGCTCCTCAACTATATCAATATACCCCCATACCCCATCAAAGCAGCCAACAAACAAGTCTTCAATGCCATCGGAAAGGGAGATCTTCATATTAAACTTCCCAATGGCAAGTTAGTTATGTGCATGCTGCTTAAGGATGTTCTATATGCACTGAATATGGGCGTGATGCTCATTTCCATTGCAAAGCTTACAGCTGCCAGCTACGTCACAGTCTTTTGGGACGGGGGCTGCAGAATCTACAACAACACTCATAAGCTTCTCAGGGAAGTTTCCCTGACCAACAGACTATACCGTGTGCAGTGTACCATTGTACCATTTGCCGGAGCTGCAGGGGGAGCTGAGACCCTCACAATGGAGCAGCTCCACACTCGCCTGTGTCACATTGCACCATCATCAATTCATGATATGCTTTCCAAGGGTCTTGTTGAAGGTGTCAAGCTTGACCCACTACACGAAACAATGGGTCAGTGCGAATCTTGCAAGTATGGCAAGGCTATGAGACAACTGACTGGGAAGGTTCATGAACTGAAATGACAAGCCATGTTTGGTGACAAAATACACAGTGACATATGGGGACTGTCACCAGTTGCTACGCCAGGACACAAGACCTACTATGTCTTGTTCATAGATGACCACATGCACTATACTCACCTATACTTCATGGGGGTGAAGTCCAAGACCTTCACCTGTTACAAGGAATATGAAGCCTGGGTTGCCACCCAGCTTACCTCTAATATCAAATGGCTTTGTTCAGACTGCAGTGGCAAATATCTAAGTGATGAATTCCAATGTCACTTGCAAGGAAAAGGGACAGAGCATCAACTTACCATGCATGACCACCCCCAAGCCAACAGTGTTGCTGAGCGGCTCAACTGCATGCTTGTCGAATGTGTACACACAATGCTATATGCCAGCAGATTGCCGAAAATGCTGTGGGAAGAGGCACTGGCTCACACTGTATGGGTGAAGAATCAGATGCCAATGAAAGTGCTTGAGGGAATAACCCCATATGAGCTCATCTATAAATGCAAACCGGACCTGAAAAATGTACTGGTGTGGGGTACCTGTGTGTGGGTACATGATGCAAGTGGCTTGAAGCTTGATACATGCGCTTGAGAGGGCCATTGGGTTGGGTTTGACCCAGAGACCTCAGCCCATCAAATCCATTTTAAACAGAGTGGCCGAGTTGGTGTTAAGTGGAATGTGTCATTTGAATAACATGAAGGCACTGTGTTGAGCCAATCTAGCAGCCTGTTGAGAGAAAGTCAGTCCAGGAGTGGTGAGCCCACAAGCCAAGCCACTAAAGATGGGGAAATAGCAGTGGATGTACCTGCTGCAGACATTGATGGCACACCAAAAACACTGCCCAGGCCAACTGCACGCTTGGCCCCACTAACCCTACCTCGCCGGTCTAACTGTCAATGGACAGGGTCCTCATATGTTCACATGCTTTGTGAAGGCATTGGCTCACACGACGGATGAATGGGTGGATGCACCCTACCACTTGGCATCGTCAGCGTTGAAGATGTCAAAGATGAGGGGGAGTGAACAGATTGTGGGCATGATGGGAGCAATGGTGACAATGTGGCAACCACATGGGAAGACAACGGCTGTGCTTATGTAATGTTAGTCAGCATGAGCATCAAAGAAGGGCTTGAGCCACACACCATTAATGAAGCACGTTTGCATCCCAATTGGCCATGCTGGGAGGAAGCAATCAAAGCAGAAATGAAGAGTCTGGATGAAGCATGCATGTGGGATGTTGTCAACCAGTCACCTAGCAGTACCAATGTTGTAGACTGCAAATGGGTCTTCAAGGTCATGAAGACTGCAAGCAGTAAAATTGACAAGTACAAGGCCTGCCTGGTAGCATGCGGATTTACTCAAGTACATGGTATTGATTACTATGATACCTACATGCCTGTTGCTTGACTCATATCCATTCGCTTATTCCTCACCATCGCCGCTTGTCATGACTGGGATATTGATGTTTTTGATTTCCATAGTGCCTTCCTCAATGGACAACTTGACGACAATGAAAAATATCTATATGGAATTACCACCTGGCTTCAAAAATGGCAATGGCAACCTTGTTGCTTGCCTCTGCATTGCTATCTATGGCTTGAAACAAGGCGTGCTCAAATGGTACAAACGGCTACACGGTGAACTTGAAGAGTTAGGGTTCATCTGCACTGAGGCAGACTGGGGAGTGTTTGTTGCACAGGTCGTCAAGCACATACTCATTCTCACATCACACATTGATGACTGTATGATAACGGGCAGCTCAAAAGAGCTGATTAAAGCCTTCAAGGGTGAGATTGGGTCCAGATTTAGAATCACAGACCTTGGACCTATCAGCTGGCTACTCAGCATGAAGGTCGTATGGGACCATGAAGCCCCTACAATCTTGATCTCACAGGAGCCTTATGTCAAGGCTATCCTGACGAAGTATAACTTTGACAACATGAAGCTCATCTTGATTCCCATGGACCCGAACCTCCAGCTGTCCTGAAAACAATCCCCTCAGTCCACAACTGAAGCAGCAAAAATGCAGCAAGTCCTGTATTGCACTGCTCTTGGATCACTGATGTACCTCACCACTGGTACTTGCCCCGATATCACCTTTGCCACTTTGACACTGGCCCAGTACATGGATAACCCTGGCTGGGCACACTTGGAGGCTCTCAAACAAGTCTACCACTATCTACTTGGTACAAAAAGCTGGCAACTAACATATGGAACCTAGAAGACCACTCTGGTTGGCTATGTGGATGTGGACAGTGTGTCACAAGAACACCATCATGCGATCACCAGATTCACATTCCTTGTTGATGGGGGAGTGATCCTATGGGGTTCACACGAGCAAGAACTCATCACACTCTCAACAACTGAAGCTGAGTATATTGCTGCTATGCATGCAGCAAAGGAAGCCATCTGGCTTTGCCGACTCATTGGTGAAGTCTTTCGACCACTCGAGAAGCCAATCATGCTGTACAGTGATAACCAGTCGGTGGTCACACTGACAAAGGATGGGAACTACCATGCTCGGATGAAGCACATAGATATACAGTACCACTTCATTCATTTTACTATTTCTGACAGTTCTATTCTATTCCTTTACTGTCCTATGGCTGATATAATAGCCAATACCCTAACTAAAGCTTTTCCCTCAGTCAAAGCCAAGCACTTCGCTTTTGAGCTAGGGCTTCGTGCTTGAGGGGGAGTGTTGGATTTCATGCAGTAGCTGTGCGCTTATGCGCTTATATAATCATGGACTACATCTTGTGTTGTTCCTTTTTCATACACCTCAGTGAACTTCTTGTATCACTGAGGTAAGCTATACCTAGCATTCCCATCTACCTACCTTACTTACATCCATGTAGACTCCAACAGGTAGCTACACTAATCTACAGTGAACTTCTTGTATCACTGAGACTCCAACATCCCTACCTGGGCTAGTCGTAACAAAAGAACAAGTCTCCCAGAACGTGGCTACCATTGAGTAGACTGCCTTATTTTTCATCATGTCTGCTGACAATCTCAGTTAGACCATTGCTAGAGCACTTCTCCATGCGACTGGATACACCATCCAGGAACCCTCAAACCTGCCTTCTCCTATAGAAGTGGACCCCTTAGAAACCCTTGAAACCCTCCCCACTCCGGAGATACCTTGGCATGAATTGTACAACTCTGATTCTTCACTCTCATACTGCAGGACTCCTGCTGCATCTCCAGTTCTTACTGAACCTGATCTCTAGCTTCCTTCTCCCACTGAAGAGGTTGCATCTCAAGAACTCTCTCACAAATTCTCTGCCATCATCTCCATCCCACAAGTTCCTACTTCCCCTTCCCCCACTCCAATTGCATAAACCGGTTGTCTTTTCCCTCCTATTCCTCCCATTCAAACTCCTGTTCCCATCTCCCAAACCACCAATCCTTTCCCTCATCTACCACCAAGACAATCCATGGCCTCTTCCTCCAAGGAACTCCATCTCAACATCCCCACCATCTATGATGGCACCCTGGAGAAAGCTAAACAATGGCTTATCTCCGTTCAACTCTACCTAATGGTCAATTTGGCCACCTACGATGACGACAAGAAAGTAGGGTTCACCCTATCCTTCATGCATGAGAAAGGGGCTGCTGCATGGGCACAGTCATTTACCACCAATGCCCTAAAGAAGAAGACCCTTGGAAAGTTTGATGACTTCATTGCCAGCTTCAAAACCACCTTAATCCATGGAGACACTGCCAGGAATGCTCTCAACTGGCTTGTGTCTACCTGCATCACCTTAAGCTCAAAATTAAGTGAATACATTGCCAATTTCTGAAACAATATCACCTGCGCTAACCTAGATCCTGTCTCTAATGCTGCTGTCCTCATTGCCTACTTCCAGATAGGAATACCTGTCCATATTATGAAGCTAATCATGAACCAAGGTACCATTCCCACCACTATTGAGGACTGTTACACAGATGCAAGTCTAGTAACCAAGAGACCTTCGAGGGTGATACTCATGAAGAGACCAACAACCTCAAAGGGGAATCAAGGACTAAGTGTGCAATAGACAGTTGCAGACTTTAAGGGAATCTAAGGGGGTAAACTGAAGATTAGACTTGGGGATGAAGAGAAGCAAGAGCTTTGACTGAGGGATCTAAGGCAAGTGAAAGCTTGGTCACAAGAGTTGCATAGATTGTGCAGATCAGGTATGAAAATCTACTATACAGGGCAGTGGGGTTTAAGTAGTGATGTGACTACTATAATGAGAACAATGGTAACTGGGAACACTGGATTGTTGCGAGAGAAATGAGCAGGAGAAGCTGTCCATGACAAGAGTGAAACATATATCAAAAAGGCAGCCATGTGATCAGGAACTGTTACCTTGCAACGACTGTAGTGAAGAGCAGAAGAAGAACGTTGCTAAGGGAAAACAAGGGGAATAATGGGAAATGGAGAACAAAGAAGAACAAGGATAGACAAATATATGTCATACTGATGCATTCCAGGAAGGACTTCTATGTTGTGAGGGATAAGGAGAAGTATGATATAGGGTAAAAGGAAGAAAATTGTAACAAGGACTGGTACAAGCAAGCTGAGTACTATAAAAACAACCAAACACACATTGACTTCATCTTCAGATGACAGCGTGATAGGAAAACCTTTGTCCCCTTCCACTCCTCCACCTCTTGTTCTACCCCTGCCTGTGACCCCAATGCCATGGACAGAAACACCATCTGACCCAGGAAACTTACTCCCAAGAAATGAGAAGAATGTGTCCAAAAGGGGTTATGCTTCCATTGTAGGCAACCAGGACATCCATCTTTCAAATGTCCTGTCTTTCAGGACAATTTCCCATGATCGAAGAAGCCTGCTCCCAAGAAGGTTCAACAAGTGAAACCTGCTGCCAAGATAGAGGAAATAGAAGATGACAATGAGGAAGAAATGGCCACTGTTAGAAGGGTGGCATTTAAAATGGGTTTTTAGAAAGAGGGCCTTGGTCAATGAAGTCACCCTCTTACTCTGCTACATGTGCCTCTGTAACTGTATCTATGAACTCTCAATCATCCTTAGGCTCCCCTGGCTTTGAAAAGTCAAACCCACTGTTGACTGGGAACACCAAATGTTATCCATCACTGAATCCAAGGACCAGGCAAAGGAGCTCTATCAACTCCACCTCACCAACTCCACTAGACACAACACATAACTGCATTACATAGCACAACCCCCCAATTACACCTGGGTAAACTTTATTACCCACAAGTGACTCTTTGACTTTTTAATGACCTAGATGACACCATCCTGAACAACCCAGAATGCTACACAGAATCTGCCCTTGATAACTGTGCCCTATTCTGTGTCATTCACCTAGAATCCAGAATTCTCCCCATAGCCCAAGTTGCAGCCCTCACTGTTATGCTAACGCGATGGCTAACGATAACCTCAAGAAACTAACCTCCTTGTACTCACATGGGTGGTACTCATGAGGAGACACAGTGACCATGAGACAAGGGAAATGGGGTGACGGATCATATATCTCGATAAGGCTCCACTCGATAAAAGGTCCCAAGTATCTGGGTCAGGGATTAAGAGAAAGAGAAGGTTTGAGGAGCAAAGGTCTCACCTAAAGCATGAAGCTTTCCCAAGGCGGTCATATAGTTACCACATAAGATTGCATAGAACTAACTTAAGGTTACAGGATACGAAATGGGTGCTATAAATACTGTGTAGGAGCGGAGTACGAAGTGTGTGAGAGAACACTTTAGGAGAGGTAAATGTCCATAAGTAGAAAGAAGAGAAAGGGGAATCCCTGGGGTATCCCTAGGGCATCCCATCTAAATAGGGAATTGGAAATAAATAGATCAAGCTGACTGAGTGAGAAATATAAATAGATATGACGAAGCCAGAAGTGGAAATGAAACAAAATGAAACTCAGCATATGAAATAGATATATGAAATGGTGGAGTGGTGGTGCATCAGTGGTGCCCACAGTTGATGGTGGCATTTGCCAAGGCACCTATGTCAAGGTATGGCTTTCACACCCAACTAAAGCAGAACGGCAGAGTCTGGGAGTTGGATTGATCCATAGATCTGGATCAGGTAGGAGGGAGTCAGGCTTGTTGGTGCTGATCCCGTATCCCAGTGGGAAGTAGTCCAGTAGTCCATCATCCTCTTTGTATAGTGCGGCCGCCTGTGCCTCTAACAACTCATTGATGTCATCTCCCATCCATTGTTCTTCATACATGAGGAAAGCCTTGTCCTGAATGTCCAGTCTTGGTTGCCAAGTGTCAATAGTTGTCCTGTTAGTGTCCCGTGGGTGAATTGTAACACTCACTACCTCAACTAAGCTTACCATAGAAGTGAAGAAGCTCAAACCCAAGGCCCAACTCCCTAGAGAGTACCAAGCATTCACCTTGGTATTCAACAATGAGTCTGCTGATCATTTCCCTCCTTCCCAGCTATATGACCACAAAATCAACCTCAAGGAGTCCTTTACCCCAAAAATCGGAAAGGTCTACCCACTGTCCCCTGAAAAACCAAAAGCCACCAAAGAGTTCCTCGGGGAAAACCTAGATGCCCAGAAAATCCACCCATCAAACTCTCCACAAGCATTCCCATCCTTCTTTGTGAAGAAGAAAGACAGGAAACTTCATCCCTGCCAAGATTACTGCTACCTAAATGAGCATACCATCCAAGATACATACCCCCTTCCCCTTATCTCTGATCTTGTTGACAAATTGAAAGGAACAAACATTTTCACCAAGTTCAACGTTCAATGGGGCTACAATAACGTCTGCATCAAGGATGGACACCAATGGAAAGCTGCCTTCATTACCCACAGAGGGCTTTTTGAACCTAATGTCATGTTCTTTGGCATGTCCAACTCCCCGGCCATATTCCAGCATTTCATGAATGATTCCTTCCATGACATAATTGCCAAAGGATGGCTAATCATCTACATGGACAACCTCCTGATCTTCTCCCTGGATGCAGCCACCCATGAGGAACACACCAAATAAGTACTTCAATGCATGACTGAGTTGGACCTTCACCTGAAACTTGAGAAGTGCACCTTTGCTGCTAAATCTGTAGAGTATCTCAGTATAATAGTCAAACTGGGAGAACTCACCATGGACCCTGTTAAACTTGATGGCATCTTGCAGTGGCCAACCCCAACATCAGTCAAGGATGTTTGATCATTCCTAGGGTTCACTAACTTCTACCACCACTTTATCCCTGACTATGCTATGGTAGCTTGACCCCTCCTCAACCTCACAAAGAAGATTGCTGTCTGGAATTGGAACCCAGATCAGGGAAATGCCTTCCTAGAACTGAATGCCTCTTTCTCTTCAAATCGATTCTTCACCTCCCTGATCTAGCGAAACCCTTTGCCATTGCCACTGATGCCTTTGTGTTTGCTTCTGGTGGTGTCCTTTTGCAAACTGACAAGAATGGGGACTGGCATCCCTGTTCTTATCTCTCTCAATCCTTTTTCCCAGCTGAAAAGAACTACAACATCTATGACTGGGAACTCCTTGCTATCATCTGCACTCTCAAGATGTGGTGCCATTACCTTCACAGCTTCCCCTTCCCGGTCCAATTGTTTACAAACCATAAAAACCTCACATACTTCCGGAAGCCACAACACCTGAATCACTGCTAGGCTTGATGGCTCCTTGATCTTGCAGACGTTGATCTAAAACTGGTCCATGTTCCCAGCAAACTCCTCAGTGCCCCTAATGCCCTTTCCTGTCATATTGACCATGCTGCTTCCTCTTCCCCTTCTAAAGGCACCGTGGTGCTTCCTCTCTCCCTCTTTGTCAACCTCATTGACATCACCCTCAATTGTCACATTGCCTCCACATCCCAAAATGATCCCCTCATTCTCCACCAACTTCAGGTCATTGATGGGGATATTCTGCCTGCCTTCCATTCCTGCCTTGCAGACTGGCAATGCCATGATGGCATTCTCATCTACCAGGGCTGCATCTATGTGCCCCCCACTGGCACCCTCTGCCATGACATTCTCCAATGCTGTCATGACCACGACACTGCCAGCCACCCTGGCTTTCTTAAAATTCGTCAACTTGTCACAGCTGACTTCTAGTGGCCTGGCCTTGCTCAATATGTCTGCTCTTACATGGTAGGCTGTGCCGTCTGCCAGCAGAACAAACCAAACACCTACCCAACCATTGCCCCTCTCACCCCTATCAAATCCTCCTGCACTTGCCCCTTTCAGCAAGTCTACTGTGATCTTATCACAGATCTCCTCTCTTCTGCTGGTTTTGACTCTCTCTTGGTCGTGGTGGACCATGGCCTTACTAAGGGGATAATTCTCTGCCCCACCAAGAAATCAATCATCACCAAGGGCATAGCCACTCTTTTTCCACAAAGTCTTCCTCCACTTTGGCCTCCATGATAAAATCATCTCTGACCAAGGCCCCCAGTTCACATCCTCCTTTTCTCGAGAACTGGGATGAATCCTTAACTACAATCTCACCCTCTCCACAGCCTATCACCCTCAAACTGACAAAGAAACCGAATGTGTCAACCAGGAAGTTGAAACCTACCTACAGATCTTTTGTGGAAGCAATCTCACTTCTTGGTCTGAAAAGATCTCCCACATGGAGTTCACCCACAACCACTACCCTCACTCCATCACCAGGCAATCCCTGTTCTTCCTCATGATGGGCTTCAAGTCCTGTGCTCTTTCCTCCATTCTCCCACCATCTGATCTCCCTTGCTATGGACTCCCAGCTAAAATCCCTCTCTGCAGCAAGGGAAGAAGCACTTACTGCCCACAAACTTGCCCAACAAACCATAGCAGCCTGCTCTTGTCATGGCTTTTCACCCTTCTACCTCAGAGATAAGGTCTGGCTAGAAGCCCAGAACTTAAAATGCTCCATTGCCAACCCCAAATTCACCCCTAAACATGAAGGCCCCTTTACCATCACCAAGGTCTTATCTCTGATCACATACCAACTCTGCCTCCCAAAGACCTAGAAAATACATCTGGTCTTCCATGCTTCCCTCTTATTGCCCTATCATGAAAACGCCATCCATGGACAGAACTTCCCTTCCTCGCCTCTAGACCTAATTGATGGAGAAGAAGAATATGAGATCGAGAAGATCCTATGCCACCACAGACCTCCATTGACCCACATGTTCCTGATCTGATGGAAGGGTTACTCATCAGAAGATGACTTGTGGGTTCCCAAGTAGAATTTGAAACATGCCAGAGACACCCCAAATGCATATAAAAAGCTTCATTCCCTTTCTCCCTCTCCTTCATCCATTTTACCAGCAGATAAACTCTCCCACTGATGCAAATAAACATGTCTTCCCCATCCAAGGCCTTCTTCCTGCTACCTCCTCCATCCACTACTCCTCAGAGGGGAAAGCCCTTGTCACTGCCCTCATGATTAACAACGTACCTTGCCTCCCAGCATGCTCCTTCCCCTTCACCAACAACAACCCCCTCACTACTTCCATCAGTTCCAGCATTGAAGAAGAAGTTGAACAAATCTTTGCCCTTGCCAATGCCCACTTCCTCTCTCTAGAAGCCACCAAACAAATCATCACCTGCACTACCTTCAACTCTTCCACAGAGCTCCTTCCTCCTTCAACTCCTTTCCCTACTCTTGTAGACAACAAAGAAGACTATATCCCTACTGGGGATATCCCCAACTTAGTCCTCCCTCCAAGCATCCCAGTTAATGGCAAGAATGGCACTCCTTCACCCAGACTTCCCTCTCCAGATGATACCACTCCATCCTTGCCATTCACCTCGCCTATAGAATCAGTTGACCTTCCCATCTACTCCCACCATCTTCATGGCGATTACCCCCCTGCCAATTATGGCATTTTCACACAGCAGTGCATTCTTGACCCCCACCTGTACATGGCAATCAACACCCATATTGACACAGATTCCCCATATGATGCCCTCTACCGCATGACTTACCAAATCCAACGGCTAAATAGATTTCTTCCCATTCCTTCCCAATGCACCGCTAACGCTCAGGTACATATTTCAGGTACTGTTCTCCAGGAGATCACTACCAACATCCATGTCTGCCTAGGACAACTATACCACCAGCTGGAATTTGGTGAATTCCTTGCTAATATCAACCGCTACACCATGGAGGTCTTCAGACTTCCCCAAGTTGGCTATGCCATGGCCGCTCCTCCCTCAGCCCTCCAATATCCTCAACCAACTACATTGCCACCATCTCATCCAAAGTATATCACCACTTGCTTTCATTGTCACTGCCCTGGGCATTTCAAGGTCAACTGCCCAGACCACCACTGCCCCCACTGTCTCCATATGGCCCCTGGACATGAAGAGTGGGCCTGTCCTCTCTGATGCCACCCCAATTGTCAGAACTCTTCCTCCTCGTCCAATTCTACTTGCTCTCGCCATCATCACCACTGCCCAGGTCCCTCTTAGCCCATTCCTGTTCTCCTGCCAAATGCTCCTCATGCTCTCATTCCCTCTCACCTGGGGGCAACATCTATGATGACATTGCCTATGCCAACATGACAGGGTCTCCAGGTTGTTAATGGACTTTCTAAGAACATTCAGTCTACTGAGGGGGTAATGTTACAATCTATTCCTTTAGTGAACGATACTACTAGTCAAGACATAGGACACTATTTCTTTTCTTCTGCACTAATTCATTCCCTATTCCATAGCATTCCTTACTATTCCATTTACTTCATCAGCATTTCCTTCTATCCAATTCCATTGCATTCTATCATATTCTATAGTCTTGCTTTTAGTCATGCTTCATCATTTCTTCTTTGTCATGGAATATTATTTCAAATTCCATGACTTTCCTTAACCAGGGTATATAAGCCTCACTGCTTGCCTGTACATACCCTAGACTTGTTCTCCTTGCCAATCTACTTGATTGTTCCCTTGACCAGCTAGCATTGCTAGCACCCCTCTACAAGTCTCCATCCTACTCTTGAGTGAACACTCCTTGATCACCTCTGCTAGGTAGCCCTAGCATGTTAATGAACCCTTGACCTTGTTCTACAAGGCTACCTCTGTCCCTACCTGGGCCAGTCATAACAGTTAGCAATGTGCTGAGTCACTATAACTAGGATTGCAGTATTTGGATAGTGAGTATATATACACCATTACAACTAACCTATGGCCAGCTCTCAGATTCAGGTAAGCAACAAATGATGAATCAAATCAATTGTACTTATAAGTATGATACATACACAATGGTTAGTAGACACTACAATAAATGATCATTTATCCTAGAATGATGAAAAGCAGATTGAAAAAAATCAGAGATAATCTCACTAACTACACATCTAAAGTAAGGGTAAAGCAAATGGACAAATGACAAAAATTGTTAGTGAAATATGTGCCAGACAATGTGTGCAGGCTTACACTGAGCAACAAAACTAATACAATGTTTGCATCATTTTGATTGATGAGTGAATATCTAAGGAATCATTGAAGCTATGGCCATAAACCTAGGTATTGTTAGATAGCCCTAATCAAGGGCTTTCCAAACATATATACATTGATTATCTAATTCATACTGTATCAGGAAATATTCCAAGATTAAATCAGGGTACTCATTGCATCAGTTTTGTTGCTGACACCTTGAGTGATTAGAATTATATATAGACATAAGATATTACATAAGCAATGGGTCATGTGATGCATAAGAAGTTTAACATGATGTAAATACATCAAAATACAATTGCTTTTTCCACTTCCATCATCATGAAATCCCTTTCTCTTGAACAAACTACCCACATCATCTCTCTTCTCCAGTTGGGTCATTCAACCCATCAAATTGCTCAGTCTACTGGTCTCAACCAATCTACCATCAGTAGGCTTTGCTCTAAACATTGTCCTGAGCTGCCCAAGTTCTCTGGTGGTCATCCATCCATCATTACTTCCACTAACATGTGCTATGCTATTCATCTTATTGGGACTGGGAAGGCTGAGAACGCTGTCCAGGTCACCAAAACTCTCCAGGATGTCAAGAACCAATTCATCTCCACTCAGACCATTAGATGACACCTAAAGAAAGCATGGATGAAGGCTGTGGTAAAGAAAAAATGTTCTCTGCTCTCTCAACATTATAGAAGAGAGAGATTGGACTTTGCTTTGAGCCACCAGCACTGGACAATAGAGGACTGGAAGCATGTCATATGGTCTGATGAAACCAAAATTAATCGCATTGGGTCAGATGGCAGGAAATGGGCATGGAAAAAGGCAGGGGAGGGTCTAAGTGATAGGTTGGTACAGGGAACTATTAAGTTTGGAGGAGGATCAGTGATAATGTGGGGTTGTATGACCTGGGATGGAGTTGGATTGGCTTGCAAGATTGATGGTAAGATGTATGCTAACCTTTATATGCAGATTCTGGAGGATGAACTCCAACAAACTCTGGTAGATTGTTGGAAATCTCTAGAAGACATTATCTTTCAACAAGATAATGACCCCAAGTATACTAGTAGAAAGGCCAGGGTGTGGTTTGAGGACCATGGATTTGAGGTCATGGTTTGGCCTGCTCAGTCTCCAGACCTTAACCCCATAGAACATCTATGGTTTCTTCTCAAGAGAAGACTAGCAGACTATCCAGAGCCACCCAAGGGAGTAATGGAACTTTGGGAGAGAATTGTGGTGGAGTGGTACAAGATTGAGGTGGCACAGTGTCAGGAGTTGATTGAAAGCATGCCTAGAAGAATTCAAGAGGTGATCAAGGCTAAAGGAGGCTACACTACCTACTAGTTATAATACCCATGGTGTCAGCAACAAAACTAATGCAATGAGTACCCTGATTTAATCTGGGAATATTTCCTGATACAGTAAGAATTAGATAATCAATGTATATATGTTTGGAAAGCCCTTGATTAGGGCTATCTAACAATATCTAGGTTTATGGCCATAGCTTCAATGATTCCTTAGATATTCACTCATCAATCAAAATGATGCAAACATTGCATCAGTTTTGTTGCTCAGCGTAGGTGAGATATGCAGGCCAAAATTGATACTATCTGTGGTAGGTCAAGGAGTGTATGGCTATGCAATAAAATTCCTTGGATGCCAGCTGGATGTGTGATGAGTTCCCAAACACATATTGAGAAAATGTACAAGAAAGCTTTAATATTCTACATGCAACAAATATTTGTGGCAATACATCACTCCATAGCTATGGGTTAACATAGAGTTGACATGGATGAAATGTTTGCTGAAGCTAGCCCAGGTGTAAATTTCATGGCCTCAATATCAGTATTGTGTGGTTGAGAAGTGTATGGTGTAAACATGTGGGACAATGTTCTCTGAGTGTTCAGTCCTTGATTGAGCTGTTGATTATCAAGATGAGTAACTTACACCTTACAAGGTACTAGGCACATGTTTTACACAGAGGGATAAAGAAGTAGTGACATTCACACAAAGGAAAGTAACAGAGTGGATTTAGGTCTTGTATCAAGAACACTCTTGTTCATTGGCTCTAGACCATCAGTGATGAGAGCCACTACAATCTGTTGCCAGTCCTGCATGCCCTCCTCAACAGCCCTGTGTCAGTACTCAGACCATTTTGTCTTGTGAATGTTTAGCATGACACCATGAAGTGTATGGGTATAGAATGTCTTGTCTTCATAGTATGCTTTGATAGCAATGAGAATCTTAGTCTGATGGTTGTAGAGCCTGGATTGTAACAACCATCCATTGGCCTCAGAGAAATTGTCCAGATTGACCATAGCAGCACTGCAGTGCATATGATCTGATCAGTATTTGTTGAGGCCTTTGAACACAGGCCACACTCATGAAAATTCTGTTGTACTAGTCATTACATATTTGCCTCAATTGCACTGTGAGCAGGTATATGAACTAGGTATTTGGTAATGGTGAGCTTGATTTTATGTGTCATGCTGTGTTTAATGGTCTGGTGGCTTCTCCATGTAGTTTCCACTTTGTTGGTAGATTGCAACATCACTGAGCTTGGAAGAGTGTAGGGTCTCCATATGCAGATGGATTGATTGGACTATGGAAATTAGATGAGTGAAATGAACTACCATGGCATAGAGATGGTGTGACTTGTAGGTCTTGCCTCCAGTCAATGGGAGTTTTTCAGTGGAATCTTGATTAACATAGTCTTCCCTGTTAAACTCAGGGGCAGATGGGAAGTGCTCTTGAATGGAGAGTTGGTGGCACTATTGTATGTCCTCACTGGAGGCTCTTGAAAATGAGTTTGGCTAGGCAGAAGAATTGCTATAGAAAGCATAGTGAAAACAGGAGATGTTCTAAGGCAGAAGTGATGAAATAGATAAGTGGCAATGAGTGATGATACAGGAGAATAAATGTGTAGTGGAGTAAACTACATACTGTACCTGAAGTAAGGGTGATGGAATTAGTTCACAAACCTGAATGCTTTGCTTGCTCATGAGTCATCTTGGTAGTTTTTGAAGGGGGGTTAATCAAGGAACATTGTGTCCTCAGTGTAGGTAGAGGCTTCATGTCCTCCTCATCTGTAATTGCTCTATCCCTCCTTGAAGGCCTTTGCACAACATCCTCTTCCTCATGGTCTTTATCATTGACACACTATGTGATTTCTTTTACACAGGTGGTACCTCAGATGTGTCCATGTCACCTGTAGAGCAATCATCTGCCTGGGAGGCTGGTTGGGGATTGTGGAAGGAGTTAAAGTCACCATACTGGGAGTAGCAGTCTGGGTCATGGTCCACATCAGCATCATAGAGATGTTCCTGTTACAATTCACCCATGGCCAGGCATGGATGAGTACAACATGCCAGACATGTGGATACCCCATTACTCTCTCAAGGAGGATGACTATTTTTATTTTCCCAAACTCTACAGATGAACAATGGGAGATAGAGGCCATGGATCAAACTGAATGTGAGGCTGCTAAGGAGTACAAGGAGACTGACAGTCTATTGGACTATTTCCTGGAAGGATATTCTTTTCTCACCACTTGACCTGATGGATCTCTCCTGCTGATTCCAGATCTATGGCAGGACCCTACTCGATCTGGATGTGGTAGTGGTGCCTTGGCAGACACCATCATCAAACACCACTGATATGCCACCATCACTGCAGATGCCACTGATGCTTCACTATTTCCAATTGCTGAGTTTTATTTCATTTCATTCTTCCTTTCCTGGATAGCTATTCTTAACTTATACTCATGCTCAATTGGGACATGGGGGCCTATGCTCTTTCCATCTATCTTTATATGGGTGTCTAACCCTCCTAAGGTATATTCTCTTACATACCTTGTGACCCCTCTGCCCATACATATATAAAGATACCCATACATACCCTGTAAACTCTAAATTAGTTCTATGCAATCTTATGTGGTGATTAGTGACTGCTCTTGGAAGCCTTTGGCTATTGAGCAAGACCCTTTGTCAACTATTGCTTCTGTTCCCAATCCCTTGCACAGATACATGGAACTCCTTTCTATCATCAACCAGCAGAGAGGCTAGAGTCCCTTCACTGGGTGATTGCCTAGATCCTATATGTCCCCTTTGTTCTCCATGGTAGAGGTTGTTGGTCTCTTCATGAGTGTCCACCTTGGCAATAACAGGAATGACATTCACCACTTTGCTCAGCTTTTTCATCACAATGACATTGACTGCATACAGCGAATGCCCAGTTAGGCTGATAAAGTATAGGCAACAGTGGATGTGTATGTCCTGGATGTTCTGGTCATGCATAGCCATCAGCTCCTTGTGCAAATCCAGTATGCACTGTGTTGGTCCTTGGTATATTTCATGATGGGATCCCAGACATCAGAAGATATCACACTGCAAAACAGTCCTCTTACCAATTTTCATTGTTCACTTGGTTACTGTAGCCAGGAGTGTTGACAATGTTCAAATGAAGCCTGACTCTATTTTCAACAATGATTTCAGACTTGAAGTAAGACAACTGCAACCCAATCTTAGGTGTGTGGTCTTGGTAAGGGAAATCAAATGATGTGAGGGCTAAGTGCTAGTATGAGCCAATGTACTTACCTGCTCATAGGCCACTACTAACTTTGGAGAAAGGTGTCCACTGGCAAGACTGCAGAAGAATTGGGTAGTGGAAGTTCATCATAGTCAATTAGTGTGGAGGAACTGGTGGTAGATGAGGATTGCCATACATGATAGAGTTGTGGTGGGGCAACTGTCTACCAGGTTAAAAATAGATTCAACCATCACTTCATTGCTGTGACCAGGGTAATTGAGACACTTGTACATGAGGAATTGACAATGTGACAGTAATAACAGATTACATAGTAACAGGGATCAATAACACTTCTTCAACCATAGTCCCAAATTTCACCCAGATAGCTTGCTGGACAATAGATGGCACAGGAACTTCCTCATGTTTGCCAGCATGAGGGAGCACCTAGCTTGAGATAAAACAACCTTTCATTGTGATTTGTGCATTCCAAGTTGTCTGGTCACCTACTGGAAAGGTGGGGAATGACACAACAAAGGCCATCCAGAATAACTTCCACATCAAGTAGTAACACTCCAGGTATTTACTGTCTAGATGAGTATCTGCAGTCAAACAATGTTTGATTTCTTTTGCCAGCTGCTTTCATTGGCATGCATCAGTGGGATCAAAGGTACACAGAAGTGGCAGGAAAGGAAAGAAAGCCTACTAATAATAAAAATACAGCTAAATTTACATGCCACAAAAAACTTACAGGGTTCAATGCTCTAAATGATGTTAACTTGGGCATGGGCATGACATGCACAATGGGATGGAAGTATGCCCATTTGTTTGCAAGGCAGATGGAAATTTCAACAGGCTAGTGTAGGGCATCAATTACTGTAACCTCACTGTGTGGGAAAACTTACAATATTCTTGGGAACCTCTCTGAAGCAAATGCTACCATGAAAATAAACAGAGAGCTTAATAGTATCAAGGGTGGCTCCATGAGGGTGGTAGGTTGTTCTAACATTGACTATGGCTGATATTCTTTCAGGGAACTAGGATTAGAGAGAAGGTAGGCATCAGCATCATGGTCATTATAAACTGGGTAGAGCCAATTGTTTGTGTGGCTGGTCAGGTAACTTCACTTTGCAACAGTACAGCAAGGTCTCACCATGGCATTCATGGGGAGAATATCTATAAAGCCCCCTGTGCTTGATGTGAATTGTGAGACTTACCAAATTCAATGTTTTGAGTTTGACTTCTTCTACAGTGTTTATTGAAGCTAGTCATGACCCAAAATACATTGTATGCAGAGTTTGTCCATCTCTGAATGGCTGAAATGTTATGCAGCATTGCCATGTTATTGCCCATGTGAAAATGAAGAAGCATCTGTGAAATGTTCAGGCCTGGAAGATGATCTAAAAGACAAAATCACCACCACTAACATCTGAGGGACCCTGTCACCCACTGTCCAAAGCATGAGATAAGGCATTTGAGGTGTACTGTGAGACTGAGACTGATCCATCAATGTCACACCAATTCAATGGGACTGCAAAAACATTGAAACATTTCACAGTACCATTAAGCCAACTTTGGAAGGAGTTCCAAGCTAAGCATACTGTGCTTGTGGACAACTACTTTAATGAAATTCAGCAAAATCAAAACTGGTGAGTCCCTCTTTTTCTGTGTCCTCTCTCCCTCAAGGAGAAGCCAGGACTTGAAGATGATAATGGGAGCAAGCAATCTAAATTAAGCATTGAAGTGATCTATGTAGACTATGGCATAGACATTGATGGTAGGCAGTTACATTAATCACTGGCCTCTTTCTGAGTGTTGTAGCTATTTCCCATAGCACCATGTACCACACCAAGTTGCATGGTACATCTGACGTTTTCCCCAAAGAGCTGTTATATCCCTGGGGATCAATGCCTGTATGTTTAGAGAAGATAGTATAGCTATTTACTGATATATATCTAGGAGTTTTTAACCCACCTCCTCTTCAGTTTCCCTTGCCTCAGGATCTTGCAAGCACAACAAGCTGCTATTCTAAAATGAGTAAAAGTGATCAGAGCACCTGATGTTCCATCAATGTATACTGTGAAAGAGACTTAAGAGCATATCATGAGCCTTCTAGGACCTCCAACAGAGAAGATGTTGATGGTGTTGGGTAATGTATTCTATCTAAATGCCATTAGCAAGGTGATTGCCATGGCAAGTGAAAATAGTTCATCTAACTTCTGATTTGTCAGCTCATTATAGTCCACATAGGATTTTGCAAACCCTGTCAAATAGTCCAAAGTTCACCATGGAAGCAAGATGCTTGAGGATCTTCTTGATGGTCTTGTATCTCCATGCATCCACATAGATCATGTGGTCTATTTTGTTGATGAGCTTTTGCAACAGTCAGATGGTCAATACTTCATACCAAAAATGTTCTTTCAAGTAAAAATGTCACAGAATGAAGAATCAACAGATTATACTATCCTTGTGCTAGGATACAGGGCTTTTAAGATGCAGGTTTGTCTAAGTGCTTACCACAGCCTAATGATTGTTATTCACTACTTCTAGAAAGGATTCACAGTCGATTGGGAAAGGGTCATTATCCTGGTTTCAATGTTCTTCAAGACATTTGAGGATCTTCAACATCAGATTGGTAACTCTGGTATCAAGTTTGCATGTAAGTTGTTCATTTCATAGATGTGTTTGTATGTTGAAGCTGATTGCACTCCCCATAGCTTCCTCTGTTGAATTCTCAAATCTAATGCCAAACCCACTTTGAGAGAAGTTGAGTAGAGGAAGGGTCTACACAGTCTCCTCAATAGCATAGCCTGGACACCTAGAGGGTGATTGCTGGTTGCTGAGCACCATTTTGTTGCCCACAGAGTCAACCTATATAGTAACTTATGTGATTAGTAAAATATATACTTTCCTAATTCCTTATATAGCTCTCAGAAAATATATATCGTATATGCTCTGAAAAGTAATAGACGTATAATAAAGTTATCAGAACTTATGGAATAATATTTTACAAGCATTTAGAACCCGTCAAAGAAAATAAACCTATCACAGATATTATGATACCTGTACAATTTATTATTTTGATACATGCTCTACAGAAATGATAAGTTTTGTGATAGGTTTTGATTATCCTGAGTATTATAAGTTCACTTGGAATTTAATATTATCAATGGCCTCAGAATAGACTACCATAATATTTAATAAATCTAATTACATTTTATAACATATTTAAAGAGACTTCAAGTGTTGAATGTCCTGGTGTGTTAGTGTGGGTCCCATTTTTTTTCCATGGTCATCATCAATAATCTCATTGGTTACTTAGTGTTTATAGTGATTTGCAAATTCATGTGGAAATGCATTTTGAAAATCACATTATAGAGGTAAGGACCCTGAGTGCAGCTAAATGTGTGATCCATGTAGCTGAGTAAGCATGCCAGTTTGATTTGCACCACCATGCTAGGGCTTCATTGTGTTGTGCCTGCTAGCATCAAAGCTCAAATCCTCATCTTGTTTAATGATGGTTATAGTATCAATAGAACAGAAATGATGCTCAAATAAGTATTTCAATGATATGTCATTTTGGAATAATCATATCTCAATGCCATGGTAGCTAAATTACATAATAAGGTGCTCATTATCTAGATAACAGTCAGGGTTATCATTGATCCTGCAAGAGTTTGAGCTAACTCCTTCTAGTTCCTTAACAAATAACAAGTCTTTCCAAAATGACCCAACATTGGGACACTTTTTTGAGCCACTGTAAGTTATCCCAAAGTATTGATAATTCCTGGCAGTCATAGCACTTGGAAGTCATACAGTGACTCCAAAAACCCTTTCAATGTTTGCACTAAATGTAGTGTATGAAGTGTGACACAATAAGTAATGGGAATTTCACTTATCTTTGGTGAGAACAAAAATAGTACTTGCTCTTGCTACTAGCTGAGCTAGGAATCACATGATTCAGTCAAGTGGCAGTGAAGATATGGCAAATTCAAAACAGCAATACCATTGAAAGGGTTTATTACTTTTGAAAGGGAACAGGTATTTTAGTACTTGGTATAGCCCCCCTTTGCCCTGATCACTACCTAAATTCTTCTAGGCAAGCTTTCAATCAACTTCTCATACTCTAAAACTGGTATATTTTCCCATTCCTTTTTTAATCTATCCCACAGCTCCTTTATTTCCTTAGGGGGTGTTTTTGGCCATCAAACCTTCTTTTGAGATAATCCCAGTTGTGTTTTAAGGGATTCAAGTTAGGAGACTATGCAGGTGATACCATAGTCCTAAAATTCTACTCCTCTGACCACTTCTTGGTATTGGAAGAGAAATGTTCATTGATGATAATGGCAAGTGCTTTGGTCACCTGAATAGTGTTTTTAGCCTTGCCAGCAAAGATAAGGTATTGAGCATGATATATGTTGGTAGAGGAAAGTATAGAAGGATGCCCACTAGTAGACTTGGAAAGCCCAGAATACTTTTGAGAATGAAGTCTGGATATGGTGGCATGGCTGACACCAGTCTTCTCAGCAATAGCTTCACTAGAGTGGCTAGTATCAAGCATAGAGAGAATAGTTTTTTGTTGAGTAAGAGAATGGGATCTAACCATGAAATCAAGGAGTGTGTGAACATTTTTTAACTTAAACATGATATTTATATGAATATCTTTGTTTGTAATGCCAAAATACATCAATTTTACCTTAATTCAATCAGGATCCTGGTGACCAGTTCAAAAGTGATAAAACCCTTTCAATGGTATTGCTGTTTTGAATTTGCCATATCTTCACTGCCACTTGACTGAATCATGTGATTCCTAGCTTGGCTAGTAGCCAAGAGCAAGTACTATTTTTCTTTCAATAAAGGTAAGCGAAATTCCCACCCCTTATTGTGTCACACTTCACACACTACATTAGTGCAAACATTGAATGGGTTTCAAGAGTCACTATAGTTTATTTTTACTGCAGCTTATTCCAGACTGTAGTAGAAATATATCATGATGGTCATGGTCATGTTTATGGCAGTAGTGTTGGTGGCAGTGCAGCTGCAGAATACTAAGTGAACATTGACTACCACCATCAGTCAGAACCTTATTACTTAACCGACATGCTTATTGCATATTGTATGTTCTGCCTTCCCATTCCAGTTACCCACTGCCCTTCCATTGCTAGCACTCTACCTTATGTCAAGTATGCCCATATTATATGCCTGGCTATAACCCACTACCCAACTTGTATAGTATATAGTGGAGGGGAAATGGACTGAGGGCAAGGCCATGGGTAGACTGCTACTTGCTGGTAGTGTGGCCACTTTACTCAGTGAACAGACTAGAGAATGCTAACCAGGCTCTAACCACTGTGTTGGGACCCCCACCACCACCAACACTGACCTGCCAAGCCCCCCTGGTTCAACAATCACCCCTCTTAGGCCATGGGAGGGCTCTTGGAATGCAGAGGATTTAGTCTAGTTGTTCTTGGAGTGGTGCTCTATGAATTTCATATGTGACCACATTCATGCAGATTATTCACCCTGCTCACCCCTATCCCAAAATTACCTAGATTGAATAGCATAAAAAACTGTCTATTTTATGCCAATTAACAGTGAAATTTATGAAAATGACCATGACTATCATTGTCACCACTTGTTATAATATAACCTTTGCCCCAGCAAGGTCTTGACTATGACAGGGAGTTGCAAACATCTATACCTTTTGGCATACTCTATGCAAATGATCTTTTGATTCATTTCTCAAACAAGGATCAGGACTTATGTGATATCAGGGAACCTTCTGGAGACTTCTTTGGAATGCATGGAAAACCTTCTAGAACTCCACCAGCACATGGGAAGGATTTCTAACTGGTGAGCTAACTGGGTACTTTATATAGTAATCAGTTCACAGTTTATTTTCCTTTGCTTCAGTTCAGTTTTCCTTTCTTGCTATTTGATATGCTTTTCTTTTTTAGTGCACCTGGGAATAACCTCAGTTGGTGAGTACCTTTTACCAATTCCTATTTTCAATAGCCCAGGACATCTGTTTATTTTCTTCCTCTTTATATTACACATATTTTGCCCACCATCTATGGTATCTGGCACCTCCATGCTCAATGACTGGACAGGTTCTTCATGGTACATAGCTGTCAAATGTGACCTCTAGTCCACAATTAATAGAACTGTCTCCACATATTCCTCATGGCTTGAGTAGCATTCTAGGCAAGGGGGGTGAGTCAGATAATTGGGCAAGGTACAGCTCAAGTGTGTTGAATGTTGCTAGCCCTCAGGGTCCATATTCCTGCCTCAGATTGTGTAGGGCAAAAATCTGGGGCTTAAATATTTGACTACAATTTTGAGCTTATTGGGCTAGGCCTTATAATTATAAATTTGTTCATTTTCAAATGCAGTGTCTAGTGCAGTACCATGTCATTTGTGAACCATAGCAATGAAATTACAAACCATCTCATGGTGGTATGGTAAAATCCATGCTAAATTCAACAAAATTTACCTACCAAAATATGAATTATTCCCAACTACCTTGATGGTAAATTTACTGCATTCCACCAATGTAAGTTCACCCGTGCAAATTAGTAGTACTGAAGCAGAGCTTCACTGGTGGGGGTAAAGATCTATCAATTAAAAAAAAAAGATGAAAGAAAGCAAACCAAAATAAGTAATTAGTGACAGAACATGTGGCTCATGAAGTGAACATAGAAAATGGACATTACAGTTGCTCAGTTGCTTTGGCAGCATGGAGTTACCAAAAGTTGATGTGAGTTTGAGAGAAGGTTGGTGAGTTCATAGCATAGCATGCATGGTCACATTTTCTATATGGTATCCAGATCAGGACAATTCTTTAGTGGATTGCAGCTCTGAAGAGATGTAGAAAAGGATATACAGTAGTGCTGGCACAATACATTATTTCACAACCTCCATCCTGCTCTTGCTTATCCTGATGAAAATGTCCTTCAACTCCTATGAAGGGGTATGTATAGTCATGTCAGAATAGATTTGTTGTATTGTGGCTTAGCATGAAAAGTATGTCATGCATGTCACACTGCTTGAGCAAAACCAAAGACAACCTGTGAAGCCTACAGATCATCCAAACACTATTATGGTTATCTCTGATCAGCAAGTTGTATGCAGAGGGCCAACATCCAGAGATGGAACATGCACTAAATTCATGTTTCCCAATTCTGAGGTGGGAATTATATTGGTAGTAACATGGGCAAAGCTGGTTTTTATCCCTTCATACACACTTTTCATAGAATCATCATGTATTTCCTCATACATTGTTGAATGACTTTAGCATGTGTTGGACCACCCTGCCAGATTAGGAAGCTAGTGTTGCAGAGTTAGATTAAAGCACTCCTAGATGAATGTGAAGGTTAGCATGTTCTATTGATATACAAATTGCTGCAAAACAAAACAAAACAGGAGCAAACAGTATACAACAGAGCTGTAAGCACTTTTACTTACCTCCAAGTCAGCACTTTACCAAAAACATAAAACTTTCAGTATATCATTACTGTACACATCTTATTTTATGTACTCTAAGTGCATTTTCCAAGTTGAATGAATGAAAATGCTCAAGATCATGAAGTGGATATCTATCACACCATCAGCCAGGATGTGTGACAAAGTGTGACTGCTGTGGGGGTCAGCAATAGTAGTCAGTCAGCTCATCAGTCAGTCATTTGCATCACATAGTACTGTCCATTGCTATCAATGTCTCCTTAGTGCAAAAAATGCACTATACCAACCAAAATGCTCCAACAACACTTACTATATGTCTCAGAGCAATTCCAGATATATCTCCCTCATTTTTATCAGAATTTTTTCAAGTTGTATTAAGCATATAGAAATCTTCTGATATTTTGCTTGGGTAGTGCAAATCTGTGCCACAGGGATATTACATTGGGTCACACTTTAGAAATTTAAACTTCAATCCCAGAGCACAGTGGCAAACATGGTACAAGTGGGCTCAAGAAGATCAAATTTTGTCATGTTATTGCAATCTAGCCTTTGCCCCAGGCTGATATTGACTTTGACAGGGATTTGATTTTATCTTCACCTTTTGGTGTACTCTATAATGATGACTTGCTCACTGTTTCCTCTCATGACAGCTAAGACTTACATGAGATTAGGGAACTCCCTGGAGACTTCTTTAGGACATCTGCAGAATCTTCTAGAACTTCACTGGCACTTAGGAATAACTTCTAACCAGTCAGCTACTCAGGTACTTGGTATATAGTGAGCAACAAAACTGTTGCAATGCTGGTAATGTTCTCATTGTTGAGCTTATATCTAGAGAACCACTGAATGCAGACCAATAAACATCAGTAGTAACTGAAAACCCTAATCAAGGGTTTTCTAAAAGCTTATATATTGCTTATATAATTCCTTCCATGTCACAAGATATTCAAGGTTTAATCAAGGGTACTCATTGCAATAGTTTCATTGTTAACACATCCAAGTGTGAAATCCAAGTGTTCCACCACATATTACATAGGCAAATGATCATGTGATGCATAAGAAGTTCAACATAGTATAAACACATCCAAACATCAACGCTTTTCCACTTTCTTCATCATGAAATCCCTCTTTACTAAACAAACCAACCAAATCATTTGTTTCTTGGAATTGGGCCAGTCAACCCACCAAATCTCTGAATCCACTGGTGTCAATCACTCTACTATCAGTAGAATTCACTCAAAACTATGTCCTAACCTTGCCAAACCCTCTGGTGGTTGTATATGTCATGCTATTTATCTTACTAGGACTAGAAAGGCTGAAAATGCTGTCCAAGTTACTCAAACCCTACAGGATGTCAAGAACCATTCTATTTCCTCCAAAGCCATATGTTGTCATCTCAAAAAGGCTGGTATGAAGGCTGTGGTAAAGAAGAAATGCCCTCTGTTATCCAAGCATCATAGGAAAGAAAGGATGGATTTTGCTTTGAGTCACCAGGACTGGACTGTGGATGATTGGAAACATGTTGTATGGTCAGATAAGACAAAAATAAATAGTATTGGGTCAGATGGTGGGAAGTGGGTGTGGAAAAAGGTGGGAGAGGGCCTAAGTAATAGGGTAGTACAAGGAACAGTGAAGTTTGGTTGAGGATCCTTGATAATGTGTGGCTGCATGACCTGGGAAGGGATTGGGATGGCATGCAAGATTGATGGTAAGATGGATACTGATCTTTACCTATAGATTTCAGAGAATGAACTCCTAGGATCTATAGGAAATCTCCTGAGAACATTACCTTTCAGCAGGATAATGATCTCAAACACACTAGCAGGAGAGCTAGGGAGTGGTTGGCTAAGCATGGATTTGAGGTCATGGTATGGCCTGCTCAATCTCCAGACCTTAGCCCAATAGAACACCTATGGTTTCTCCTCAAAAGAAGGCTGGCAGAGTACCCTAAGCTACCTAATGGGATTATTGAGCTTTGGGAAAGAGTACAGGTAGAATAGGAGAAGATTGGAGTTAACAAGTGTCAGGAGTTGATTGAGAGTATGCCTAGGAGGGTTTAGGAGGTTATCAAGGCCAAAGAAGGATATACTTCATACTAGATTTAGATACCCAAGATCTTAGCAACAAAACTGTTGCAATGAGTACCCTTGATTAAACCTTGAATATCTTGTGACATGAAAGTAATTATATAAGCAATATATATATATTTAGAAAGCCCTTGATTAGGGCTTTCAGGTACTACTAAGATTTATTGGCCTGCATTCAGTGGTTCTCTAGATATAAGCTCAACAATGAGAACATTACCAACATTGCAACAGTTTTGTTGCTCTCTATAACTGGTCCACAGTCTATCTTTTCCTTTTATCATTTGATCTGTTTCCTTTCTTGAACAGCATGGGAACCAGCCACTCCTGCTGACCCCTATTCGATATATGCCAATCAATTGTTTTTTCTCATTCTTGAAAATTCTTTTTCTTTCCTTTTATGGACACTTACTCTTCTAAGCCATTCTCATATATAGCTCATGCCCCTATCTCTTCCCCTATAAATAAGTGCCATGAATACTACATATTCCCAAGTTAGTTCTATGCAACCTAAGCATCAGTGACCAGCAACCACTCTAGAAGGCCCTGCCTAGGAGTGAGACCCTTCTTCGTTATTGCTGGTGTCTTTGACATGGTTACCATAGAGCTTTATACCATGGTGTTTATTAGCAATCCATTACCTTGATATGTCTGACTCCTTTTATTCATTACCAGCAGCAGCTAAAATTCTATATAGGTAAAGACCACATTGTTAAGTGTTGTTAGGTTCTGGAGTGTTACTGGAAGCTATGCTCCAGCATAATACAGTGGCTCAAAAAAGTGTCCCAATGTTGGATCATTTTGGAAAGCCTTGTTATTTGTAAAAGAACCATAAGAGATCAGCTTAAACTCTTGTAGGATCAATAATAGCCCTAACCATTATCTAGATGATGAGTACATTATTATGTAATTTGGTTTCCATGGCATTGAGATATGATCATTTTAAAATGACATGTCATTGGGACACTTATTTGACCCTAATGCTAGTAACCATTATTTAGTAGATAACATAAGCATTTGAGGGATATTATGCTTCAAACCTTCTTATATATGTAAATTACATAATATTGAGCAATATAAATAGCAGAGGTCATACCACAGGTTACTTAAATATGTCATAAAACTCATTTCTATCTCTATCAAGCTCATATCCTTATTTTCTTTGAAACTGGCCTTTTCTCCTTGCCAAATCACCCCTATAACTGGCTTTGAAAGTCCAACATGGCCAAGATGAACAAGGTAATCCATTAAAACAAGCAGAACATCAAGCTGGGATACCCTTTCAAGCCTTCTTGTCCTAATAAAAGGAAAATAGTCTCTAGTACTACTATTGAAAAGCGTGAGAATTCTGTCTAGACTGCCCTTCTCATTAATTTTGCCATCTTCTCTCCTGTCCATCCAAAAACTGTTCATGATTTATTGAAGGCTACATCCATGAAGATAGTACTTGAAACACAAAATTAATTTAATTTTACTCACCAAGAATAGAAAGTAGAGACTGGTTGTTAATTTCAAGCCATAAAATGGACTTTGAAGGACTGGAAAAGGGTCATTTGGTCAGATGAGACCAGGATGAACAACATTGTGCTAGATAGGAAAGAGTATATACAGAAAAAGGTAACAAAGCCATAATAGAACAAGAGGATATATGAAGTAGTCATGTTAAACAGAGGTTTTTTGAGATGCATGGATTGGAATGGAGTTGGAATCCTTACTGAGATTGAGGGGTGGATAGGTAGTAAGCAATATATCTCCATTTTTGAAGACAATCTACTTCCCAGCATGAAAGATTTGGGAATTTTCTAAGAACATTACCTTATAATAGGTTAATGACTATAAGCACCCATTAAAACAGCTAAGAATGGCAAGGTTCTTAATGGTTCAAGGTCCTTGGTTGGCCAGCACAGTCTCCAGACCTCAATCTTATTGATGATCTCTGGCAAATTCTTTAAAAAAATTCAATTACTATATTATATTAACAAAGGACTTTAGAAGCTTTCAAAGAGAATAACAATAGAATGAGGCATGATAGAAGTTGAGAAATGTCAAAGATGGCTAAAATACATGTGTAGGAGGCTAGAGGTGATGATAAAGGCAAGGGGAGGGCATAATAAATACCAATACCATAGGATAGAAATGATGCTTAAATAAGTGTCCCAATGACATGTCATTTTGAAATAATCATATCTCAATGCCATGGTAACCAAATTACATAATAAGGTACTCATTACCTAGATAAATGTCAGGGCTATTATTGACCCTGCAAGAGTTTAAGCTAACATCTTCTAGTTCTTTAACAAATAACCAGTCTTTCAAAAATGACCCAACATTGGGACACTTTTTTGAGCCACTATACATGTCCATCCTGGTGCATAATGATATCCCTCCTACATATCTTGAGAATTCATGCTAGAGCTTCATCTGTTATATTTTCCCCCTTGATATTTGATGTAAGTATCCTTTGCATGCATAATCATTGTCACCAGGTGTCACTTTTTGAGTTGGTAAGCATGATCTCTTGGATCTTTGGGTTCAGAACCCATACTTTTCAACACCTCATGATATATTACTCAATAGTGAGGATATAACAAGTCCTCAAATTTTTGTCCTGGTCTAGAGTACATTAAAGTTTATCTATGTGAATTTCTTCAAGTCTATGTAGCTCTTGCTAATTCATAGGAATGCATTGAGAAAATGGGCAGATGGTAGATGTGAATGCCAAAAAACAAGTGGCAGCTCAGGTGAAAGTGGGAACAATATATCTGTGAGTGTGTCAAGCTTGATTTTGCACAACTTCCAGCCACACAGGGCATAGTAGCAGCAGATCACCCTCTTGTTACTATGGAAGATAAAGTCTGATGGCTTGATGTTCTTGTACCAATTACCACAGGCCCTGAATTGCACCCCCAACATGTTAAACAGTCATGTGTGCAGTGCAACTTGGCTGCATGTTGCTTATTCCTGCTCTCCTGATCTCTGCTCCTTGAAAATGAGAGTGAGTGGTAATGATTCAAGAATGGCCAGACCAGCTTTGATGGCTCTTGTGAACACTGTCCAGATACAAGGAGGAATCCCTGACATAGACTCAGCAGGGTTATCAATCATGACTGGTTGCACCATGCTTGCAATGAACTTGTGAGCATGGGCTAGAACCATAGCTGGCCATGAACACTATGATGAAGTCCAAAATGTTACTTGCCAGTGCATTGTTATGCTAAAGCATAGCTTCCAGTAAAACTAACAACACCTGACAATGTGGTCTTCACCTATACAGGTCTTTGGCCACTGCTTGTAATGAATAGAAGAAGTTAGACATATCTGGGTAATGGATTGCTGACAGACACCATGGTACAAATGTCTAAGGTAACTGCCAGAAACACCAGCAATAATGACAAAAGTCTTACCAAGGCATCTACCAGAGTGGTCACTAGTGACTGATGCTTGGATTGTGTAACACTAACTAATGGATATATAGTATGCAAAGTGCCTATCTATGGGGTAGAGAAAAAGAAATAGTAATACAGCTATAGAAAGTAATCAATACCAAGATCTAACAAGGAAACATACTTATGCACAAAAGGGAATGGTGGACCATGACCAGTTACATTGAGTACCCAAATAGCCAACTGGCTAGAAGTCCTTCTAAAATACCAGTGAAGTTCCAGAAGGTTCTCCAGTCATCCCAAAGAAGTCCCCAGAATATTCCCTAATATCATATGAGTCCCAGTCCTTATTCAACATGTGAAGTTAAAGATCATTTGCATAGAGTATGCCAAAGCAAATATGGGGGTCTATCCCCTTTTTGTAGTCAATACCTGCTATGGGCCAAGGCAAACCATCCTGATTTCCATACTAGATAGCCCCTAGTGGTAAGGCTGGCCTAGCTTTCCAGTAGAAAAATAACATTTAGCAGACAGGCAGAATCCATTGCTTGCTGCATGGGTTCCATAGTAAGCTGCAGATTCTGGACTGCTTATGTCATCCTCCAACTTTGAATGGGACATGAGCAACTGTGGCTATGTCATATATATGTACATAATGTGTTACTCACAATTGATGCATGTACACAGTAAATGCTTACATTCTTGGGCTGTGCAGTAAATTCATTAAAGAACTCAGACTCTAGAGTATGTTGCAAGTATTTGCCTGTGTCTTCCCATGGTACAATGTGTAGTGACAGCATGGGCCATGTGATCTCAGAGTGTTTGTGATCCATGGAGTCCCAGAAGCTATACTAAGAAATATCAGCATTCTATGCTAGCATAATTGGACACTGGCATCATCTCCTTTAATAACATCAATTGCACACATTGCAAACAAAGGAAATCTTGTATGAGACCTGCATGGATGGGCAGGCACCTATGTATCATGCTCCTAGGTTGTTTGCAGACCATTGCATTGCAGACACTGCAGACATGCAAGATCTTTGCACTATGGTCACAAAGGTTATAGTACTGGAAGCCCAGGGCCAGCAATGTTGAAATTGATGAAAGGTTTAGATTTTGAGATGCTATGTACATCACACTTGATCAAATGGATGGCCAGTTTTCAAAGGATAACAAAGTGGTACCTTTTTTTATTTAGATGTCCCCAATCAGAGGATCTTGGAGATCTTTTTCCAGATTCTGTATAATGTCCAAATGGCCTGCCTTGCTAAGATCTGCCATGACAGAGACAATTTGCCAAGAGATTAAAGCATCCATGGCATCCATTAAATAGAATAGAAGGTTCTCATGCTTCAATCTCCATCCATTGTCTACTACAGTAGCTAAGGTGTACCCATCAGAGTAGAGAACAACACAGGAAATAGAACAAAGAAAGTGATTGCTAGCAGTGGGTTACAGTATGTAGTCAGGACTGCTGTGGTAAAGTGTATGCTTACCTTAGCAGTTAGTAAACTGGCTGAGGTATCTAAGTACAAGATAAAGTTTTAGATACTATGTAATTAAGTAGTTGTGTGGTAGGTTAAATGTGTAATGTGGTCATGCCATATTTCTTCTTTAGTAACATGCATCTTGTTATAAAATGTGTAAATCCAAGTCAGCAAAATGCATATCACTGTCATCCACATGCATGGTAGATAGCTAAGCCTACCATTATATCCAGGTAATCAGTTGTTGCATTTCTGGACTACACTCCTGCCACCTCTTCATGTCATAACACTGGCCTGAAGTCATAGTTCTACTAGAAAATGGTATTAGGTAAATTAAGACCATAATACTACAAGGTTTCCTACAGCTTCAAAGTCTAAAGGTAGAGCTCTCCATCAATACTTGTACCATCAACCTTAAGAACATATTTGACTTAGTATAGCCTTGTATCATCACAAAACATCATTTGAAATTTACTACTTTACTAATCAGTCTATCACTAAGCCTCTAATTAGATTTTTTCCAAGCCCACTTGTGCTTGTCTGACTCTAAAACTGATTTCAGTCATGTTACATCCATTTAATAATTTATAGTCAAGTTGTTATGGGCATAAGCTAAGTCCAAGCATGCCTTATGGTATTTGATAGATGGGAGAGAGCATTGAAACTTGACTACAGCCTTCATTTTAGCTGTTTCCAAGTTAAAATTGATGGTATATGGTATATGGATAAAGTATTTGGTTGATTACATCAGAGAGCATTTGCATTCTCTGGCTAGAGATAAAATGGAGAATATGGGAAATGTTAATAGAGAAAGGTTTAAATGGGTAACCTCCAGTAGGTTTGCACAAGTGATAATGCCTCTAAAAATGCAGTCTAGAAATTGTAGCAATGCAGAAACCCAAAGTTAAAGCAATAGAACAAATAGAATAATCAAAATCTGCTTAAAAGAGCATAATACTTTTTTAAGCAATGAAATAATATCTTATGGTAGTAGAGATTAAAAATAATGGAATGTGGGAACAATTTCAAACTCAGATGCAATGCTTATATATGTATCTTTATTTTCATGCCTTAACAACAATGACTATTCTTAGATATGATGGAGATTCAACCATCCATATCAAAAATAGCAAAACTATTACAATGACATGGGTGATTTAAATACTAAATCCTGCTAGAGGAAATAGGACACCCCTAGGTATTGGAATATAGGTGAACAGTCGTTCAAAAAACATCCACATGTTTAAATGTTTTACACTAAGTGTAATAATCCTCAATAACCACTAAACCTAGCCAGACAATATGAGTGTATGAAATAAAGTAGTTACTCTTGGCTTTCTATTAATCCAATATTTTGCCAAGATTGATGCAATGACATCCAATTCAAAATGATAACTCATGTGAACAGTTTTTTTGGCTATTTACATAGAATGTGAAATCTCCATAGATAGCTGACCTTGTTGGGTTATACAAATAAATGTACACATAAATACATCATGTCTGAGTTTGAAACTATTTACACACCTCTTTATTCCCATATGAAATTCCTCTATTTTGGTCAAAATCCCATTATTCTCTATAGGGTTAATAACACTTACTATACTCACTCAATTACCTCTACAACTTGACATCAATATCTATAACATCCTTATACTTCATTATGAAAAACACTCCATGCTTTAAGACTCATCCAGAAGTCATCCATTGTTGCTTTTACCTACTAAAAGCTACAATACTATTCATTAATCTTATAATTTTATACTATATTCAGCAGTTGATTTATCAAAATCCAATAGGAAAGGTTATAATCAATCCTTGTATTGACATTGAATGCATATCAAAATCCTGCCAAGCTGGTTTACCTTATATCTTCATTGTACTGTGCTGCTCTAAAATATAATAGTTTGCTACAAAAACCTATAATTGAATGCTTTGTAGGACTTTCCCATGCAAATATAAATCTGTTTATCTCATGTTCTTAGTTTACACCATGGCTGATCACCATAAGCTTTCATTCAACCTTTACAAATGAATTCTATACCAACTATAGAGAATAACACCTAGGGACCATTAAGCTCAGTCAATGTAGTATCTTCAATCTTCAAATTTGGACCACATGTATTGAGCTACATTTTGAGTAGCTCTTTTGGCTTGATTTGTTCTACACATAACTGCTTAGCTCAAGTAGTCAATGGGAAGTCCACTAGCAATCTACAGTGACTTCCAAAACCCTTTCAATGTCTGCACTAAATATAGTGTGTGAAGTGTGACGCAATAAGGGATGGGAATTTCGCTTATGTTTGGTGAGACCAAAAATAGTACTTGCTCCTGGCTACCAGTCAAGCTAGGAATCACGTGATTTTGTCCAGTGGCAGTGGGGATATGGCCAATTTAAAACAGCAATACCACTGAAAGGGTTTTGACACTTTTGAACTGGATACCAGGATCTTGACTAAATCAAGGTATAATTGATGTCGTTTGGCTATACAATCAAATATATACATATAAATATCACATTTGAGTTGAAAAAAGCCCACACACTCCTTAATTTCACAGTCAGATCCCTTTCTCTTACTTAATGAACAACTATCTTCTCTATGCTTGTTGCTGGCCATTCTAGTGAAGCTATTGCCAAGCAAACTGGTGTTAGCCCTGCAACCATACCCATACTTCATTCTAAGAAGCATTCTGAACTTTTCAAGTGTACTAGTAGTCATCCTTCTATACTTTTCTCTATCAACATTCATTATACTCAATACCTTATCTTTACTGGCAAGGCTGAAAACACTGTTCGGGTACCCAAAGCACTTGCTATTATCATCAATAAACCTCTCTCTTTTAATACCATCTGCCAGCACCTGAAAAAGACTGGTATAAAGGTAGTGATCAAGTGGAAATCCCCCCTTCTCTCTACCAAGCATTGTAAGGCCTGCTTGGACATTGCCTATGCTCATAGGGACTGGACCATAGAAGACTGTAAGGAGGTAATATGGTCTAATGAGATCATAATTAATTGCCTAGGGTCAGATTAGGACAAGTGAGTATGGAAAAGCAAGGAAAGGGGCTTAGTAATAGACTGGTAGAACAAATCCTTGAGTTTGGTGAAGAAACCTGCATGATATAGGGCTATATAACTTATGAGGGAATTGGATTTGCAACCAATATTAATGGTAGGATGGATGGGGACCTATACCTTCAAATTCTGAAGGATGAACCCCATCAAACCTTGGAGTATTATGGTCTCAATCCCTCTAATATCATTTTTCAGCAAGACAATGACCCCAAGCATACCTGCAAAAAGGTCAAGGAGTGGTTAGAGAAGAAGAATTTTAGGACCATGGTATGTCCTGCACAGTCTCCTGACTTGAACCCCTTAGAACACAACTGAATTATCTCAAAAGAAGGTTTGGTAACCAAGAACATCCCCTAAAGAAATTAAGGAGTCTTTAAGTAGAGTGAAGAAGGTATACCAGTTGTAGAGTGTCAGAAGTTGATTGAAAGCATGCCTAGAAGGATTTAGGCAGTGCTCAGGGCAAAGGGGGGCCATGCCAAGTACTAATATACCCCATATACCTGCTCCCTTTCAAAAGTGTCAAAACCCTTTCAATGGTATTGCTGTTTTAAATTGACCATATCCCCACCACCACTAGACAAAGTCATATGATTCATAGTTTGACTAGTAGCCAAGAGCAAGTACTATTTTTGATCTCACCAAACATGGGTGAAATTCCCATCCCTTATTGCGTCACACTTCACACACTGCATTTAGTGCAAGAAACAGATAGATTCTGAAGAAGAGACCAACATGTCCCAATGCCATACACTGCAATTTTTGCAATCAGAAGGCTAATGTTGTGCATCTCTGTAGTAAATGCCATGCTGTCATCTGTGAATAGTTAACAGAGGAATCTTCAGGCTGCATCATCATGTTATCTGGCATGGGTGATGGATTCCTTTGCCCACACTGCGTAGTTTGACCCTTTGTTCTTGTTACAATTTTATTCCTTCCTCTGTCAATTCTCTTCTTTTCTCTTCCTTACAATACTGAAGCCCTTCCATGGAGGTACTAGTATGACTTGTCCTTGTCTTTCCTTTTCCTTATTCATCCTAACCTTGCTATTGCTCCCCTTTCTTTCCATTAGTGGCATTCTATTTCTGCTCTTCACTACAGCTGCCACAAAGTAACATTCCTAACCATATGGTCAACTTCTTTGATACTGTTTCATCTCCATCACAAAAGCCTCTCCTGATCATTTCTCTTGCAACAGTCCAGTGCTCCTAGTTTCCATTTGTTCTAAGTATGGTCATCATACTAGTACTTAAGCCCCACTGCCATGTATTACCTTCCTTACACTTGATCTTTCCAATCTAGCTAGTTCTTGTGAACCTCAGCCATGTCCTCAGTCCAAACTCTTTGCTTGCTCTTAGCCTTGTCCAAGACTTTGGTCTTGTGATTATCACCCTTAAGCCCTAGGTTACAAGGACTCACTCTGCATAACAGTTCTTGTGCTGGGTATGATTGCAAATGTTAGGAATGATGTATTTGTCTACTGTAGAATGCAAGCTCAAGGTACATGAAATGCTAACCAATTAACATTTGTTTCCTGTCCACAAACAGCCTTTGAGCCACTCAGCTCCTGAAAACAGATGTTCACTTCACATGTCCTGCAAACTGGGTTCAAACTTCCCCTCACTCTTCCAAGTCATGAATTCACAGTAAGACATATGAGCTGCTATCCACCAGCCATTCTTGTGTTCATGAACACTTTACTTCCCAATGATAGTGACCACCAATGGCAAGGCTTTTGCATTCTCCCTGAAAAATGTATAGAAAATAGATGAACTGGAGCTTGCCTTCATCATTAGCAAGCCAGTTTTCTTGAACAATGTTTTGAACATTGAGTATTTTCATATTTACTGGGTACATGTGACACTGCAAGGTAATACCAGGACACAAGGTTCATATTTCCAGGACTAGAGAATTATGTTCTTTTGCCCTGAGGCATGTGGGCATTTATGATAGATCACAACCTCAAGGTGTGATACTCACATGTCATGTGTATTGTTTGTGTGCAGGCTTCACTTCCATGTAAGTGAGCTCAACTTATATTAAGAAAAGATGGGATAACATTGCATCCAGAAGCACTTGCAATGAATCTGCAAACCTTAGATTGTGTTGATGAGAGAATGTAATAGGAGCCAATCAGTGTACCCATGTGTTCTTATCCAGTAGGTGAGCATATAGTGCACAAGGGATATCTGCAGGAATGTGCATAGATATAAGCTCATCACACATCATCATTGCTCACATGCATAGTATGTGGTCAAGCATAAGATACCAAACAAGACATGTGGCATGGCTACATTGGGACAATGTTGATGTCAAACAGGTAAGAGTGTCACCACTGTTTGACCATAGCTGACCCACCATTCCAGAGAGAGTATCCATGCTCTTAGGCATAATGTTATCCCTTTCTAGCATAGAGAACCTCAGGTAGTGCACAGTCATTAATAGATTCATGATAGTGCACTAGGGAACTTACTCCAAAAGCCTTAAACAGCCTGTCATAGTTATCCATCCATTATGGTCAGGCATCACAGAAACAGATAGTATAAGGTATACTGAAAATTCAACAAGTGCAAAGAAACACATATCTGTCTTGTTTTGGAGAACTGATACTGGGACTCTTGTCGACAATGTGCCTCATTTTGGTTGTTTATATGGAACTTCTGTAGACATGGTTCAAAAGGCAGGTTCGATGAGGAGAAGTATCTAGTCAGTCAACTGACTTAGAGACTAGAGTGAAAGTTCCCACAAGAGAGAGAGCACATGCTCTGATGTCACTGGTCTTCCATCAGTTTATGAATGGAAATGTCAGTCTCTCTATCTGTGTTCCCTGTCTAAACTGTGTCCTAGGATCTTGCCCAAGTCCTGCAATACCAATGGATGGTGTTGAACAATCAATGCTGCCCAGTTTTACTATTCTAAACAATCTGTATGACACTAATGAACAGCAAGAAATGGCCATGGTTGGAAGGCTAATTTCTGTTGTGATCCTTCAACTTTCACATGGTTTACTCAATGCTCATGGACTTGAAATTAACAGTGGAAAACTAGTCCAAAGTCCTTTTAAGTCGCAAACCTCACAATTTGCCTTCTCAGATACTGATTCAGCCTCTATCACAAATGAACAGAGTTGACAGTGTTGGAGCCAGAGCTGAATGCTCCAGTGCCCACAAGAGAATCTGCTGGTTTCAGCAGAATGTCTTGCAGTCTTTGATCAACACACATGAACCATGTACAGGACAGACTACTGGTTAGAACTCTGTCTTGTGCAAATAAATATATGGACCTGATGAAAATGTACTGTTTACATCATGACCCCAGTACCTGGCATGTCCACCTTGTCCTATCAAAATTGATGTCTGGTGAGAGTGGTAGGTTCATTCTCATAGTGATTTTTTTTGTTTACTTTATTTTGACTTACACTGACTTTGTAATTGATAACTCTGGAGGCAATCTTCACCTGCTGGTGAATGCACCTTCTCTGTTCTGGTAGTAGGTTTCAATGTTCACTGCCTATCACACTCATCCAGAGGTCATGCATAGCTCCCATGAAACTTGGCCCACTTGGCAAAAATTGCCATGGATTATATAGGGAATTTCTTTCCAGTCAACCTCACTATGATCCTTGCAACCTCCCATTTCTGATGCTATCCTCTTCTTCACTCAACATGAATTTATTGAGGAAGTTAGACATCCTGCTGGATTTCATGTTATGCTGACCACCACCCAACTACAAGTTTCCTGTGATCACCTACATGTGCATATCCAGTATGATGAACATGTTTACCAGCACATCTGACTTGATGGACCATTTGATAAACATGACTGCTTCCTTTATGGAGGCCTTCATGTTGGTGGGTTCCACACTGATCTTCAGGTCAACACTGAGAGCACAAAGCTATTGTGTTAATTAGCACAGGTTGTGTGGAGGGCATTTGTATAGTATATGCACAAGTCTTGAGGCAAGGAGTTTGCCAGGTGTTGTTCACATAGGGGCAGGAGGGTTGCATTTATCAATATTATCAGCCAAGTGAGCTTGGTGTGTTATTAACTACATATCTTCAACAAGTATATTATTCATGATTGATTTGATTACCTCATTCAACCCACTGTGGGAGATAATGTGAATGCCTGGACTACTCTGCCTGACTTTTACACCTTGTTCAAACACTCTTCTGCATTGCATGAAGAGGGTGCAGAAAATACCTCACATGAGTTTTCCTTGGCCATCCATTAATGTGTAAATTAATCATATTACAATTGCTACCTGGAAATAAAGGCAGGACCAAATAACAAAGAATTGCTTCCTAGGTTATGGTGGAAGGAATCTTGTAAAACTAACATGGCCAATGGTGCTCATCAATTCTAGATTAAACTTTTCTGGAGTATGGAGACCTTCCCTGGCAATACATTGAAGGCAAACTTCATGCATCAGTATGTAGCATCTTCTCACAATGTTTCTATGCTCACACTTCCATTCTATGACTTTTGCTGATCATTTCCACTTTTTCAAACAGGTGTTGCTCATCAATGGATACCTAATGGGTAACATGCAGCCACCAGCATTAAAAGGAAGAAGCATCTAACTTTGTCTGAAAGTTAGTAATGGCCCAGGTTACCTACCTGTGAACATGTTTGTCGTTATGGATACCCACTTGGATCTGGTGACAAGAGGCCTTCAATGGGTGGGAGGTTTGGTATGTGGGAGAGGACAAAGAATTGTGCTATTTTTCCCATGCTTTATATGATGGACACCTATATATCATATGTACCATCTGGATCCTTCAATCTGGATTACTGTAGTCCAGTTGGACTTCCTTTTTAGTTTCTGGTACACAGTAAAGCTCTCATATTTGCACATGTTGCAAAAGGTTTTATTCTATGTTTGTCAGCATTGTCATCATCATCAACAATCTAGCCATGTCCAAACTCTTTTTGTTTTAATACACTTTTCCTATGTTCTAATCCTAAACTATTATATTCTGTTATTAGCAGTGGCTTTAGGACTCCTGTGTTAGGCCTACACAATATGGATGTGCATGTATGTATGTAACTATCATCATTATCCAGACCAACTCTATTGGAAGGTGGGAGGAAAATAGACATGATAGAATGTGACACACCTGAGAACAGGAATGCCAATTATTCCCTCAGTAGTTTTGCTTGTTTTCCACCTCCATATCCAATGAACATACTCTACCTACATTAATTCTCTATGCTACTCAGGGGGATAAATTAATGGCCCATGGGAAGATCACAATGTTGCAATTCAGGTATGTTGCAACTCTTCTTTATGTTGCAGACCAAACAAAGGAATAGGATGTTGGACAAGAGTGTATGGAACTTGATGCAACCACTGCCATGTGATACCATTTGCAGGTAAATATAGTCACCATAGTCACCATAAATTACTGTAGCATTTTGTGATATAATATTGCCACAAAAGTAGCAGTATTTGCTCACAAGTTTATATGTCCTGAAGGACAATGGAATTGTTATGAAGATATACCTGCATTCCAAGGAGGATGAAGGGCCTCTTGCTTGCCCAGGGGTAGCCTGCTGATCTAAGTCAGTCAAGGGTTTTTCAATGTGTAAGGCAAGGTGAGTCCAGTTTTAATCCACATTCAACATTCACACCACATCCTCAAGAATGCTTTCTTCAGGAATATTTTTGACTTCATATTGGCATTTGCAGTGTCTTCCATGCTCTTTGTAGATGTTACACATTCCATTTCTGAGGAAATTCACAAGATGGGCATCAATAAGACAGGAGATATCTGGGACACAATATGCAAGATGATTGGTCAGGACATCAACTTACTGGAAACCAATGGCATTGTCATGATTTAGAAGAAAAGGGGCAGGCAACTGAACTAACTACAGGCATGTCAGGCTGCATTGTCCCCCATACTAGATAAGAGGCATTTAGTTCAGTGCCTGTGAAACCAAAGGCTGCTGGCCTTTACCATATGATATCTCCATTGGGAAAAATGATGTGAGTGTTTGGATGATTTGCAGGCTCTGCACATGGCAATTGGCAGCAGTAAAGCCTAGGGACCTTAAAAGGTCTGGGGTAAGGAGCAGTAAGTAGCACAGTGCCTGGTAAATTCTGGCATGAAAGCCATTGACATGGGAGGATCCCTCTGACAGATCTCACAAAAGAAACTGTTCTGCTCAGGTCTTAATCTGCTGGTGATAATGATAAGAACATTTATCAATGATCATACAAAGTTATTGATATAGCTAGTCACCTGGGATATCCTGAATGATGGTGGTTAGAAAGAGCATTCATGTGAGGGCACAACCAGAAAACTATGTAAACATTGCTATGTACATATCAATTGCTATTGGTGTACTTGGGTGATGACTACCATGGATCAATCCTAGTGAGAATTGATGACCATAGTGATATACTCATAGGTATTGCTATTCAACAGATGGGCATGCTCTAATGCAGCAAATGGATATCACCATAGGTTTTTTGTAGTCCTACATAATATTCTCACTTCACATCATTCTTTGTCCTGTTACATAATATTAATCTGTTCACTGTACCCCCCACTTTTCACCTTCCTATGGTTCCTTTGACTTGAATATGACCTGTTATTCTATACACTGCTCATATTCTATATTATAGTAAGACCATCAGTACATGTAACTGGTATAGTATGTACCAAACTCTTCATATCCTCCTTATATTTCTGTATAAATAAATTAGTTTATATGTCAATATGCATGCATCTACAAGACATACTACCTTCATCTTTATTGAAAGTGCCTTGATATAGGAGCTACATTCTCTATGATAGCTGCCAAGGATGCCAGGTCTTCTTCTCCATGTCTACAGTTGGCTGTGACATCACCTGAGTCACGAGGGAATGATAGGGTATATCCACAGATTTGTGCCCAAAGTGGACACAGTGAGGATGAGTCATCATTGTCTTCTTGTCAATGTTGTCATGCACACAGATCCATACACTTCATAGTCAATTCACAGGTCTACATGGTTCTGGGATCAATGCCTATAGTTGTCCTAAATGATAGAACAAAGGGAAAAATGTGTAGACTGGAGAATGTCTGCCATCTAGTTTAACTGTCACATCACATTGCTCCAAGGTGGAGATGTGCTTGGAGGTAGATGATAAAGATGGCACATGTCTGCTTTGATAGCCACTTTAGGGACAAAGGCAGGATTGATATGCACCACAAGGTTTGTATTGAAAAGGCTGAGTTGAGGAGCAATCTTAGAAATGACACATCACCTCACTGACCTATACCATGCCCAAGAAAAGATTTATAATCAAATAACAATTTGCAGCAGGCCTTTGCATTGGGCTTAGCAAGGTAATAAACTCAGAATCAAAATAGAAAAGAAGGCAATACATGTTTACCCTAAGTTTCTATTGTAGTCATGCTATCTTCTGCTATAGGAGCTTTGCCAGGGCCAGCTTTGTCATTTCTGGCCCTTTTATCACCAGAAGCACTTAGGACTTGGGAAGTGGTCTTTGTCACAGTACTAGTAGTCAACCATGTTCTTGAAAGATGATGAAGACACACCTTGGGGCTTTTTGGTGCTTATCAACTGGTCTTCATCTCCATTGAATTTTGCCAGATATTGGCATTACTAGAGCAATATCACATGGATAATCAAATGCTCACTGGAAGGGAGGAGAGTCTCTCACTAGAAATTGTATTGCTTCAGTTCTTGGAATGCCTCCATAGATATATCCATGAGTTTCACACTGGTAACCCATGGATCATTTTTCAAGATCTTGTTAAACTATAGAGACATGACTATCATCCTATAATGGTAGTGGTGTATGAGTGTTGACATGATGCTGCTGGGACTGTGAATAGCTCTTTGTTGCTTTGGGAAGAGTGTTCTATGAGCATGAACAGGATTAGACTACCAATTTGATTCTGGCACTTACTAGCTCTAAGCTAGGCTTCTCCTACATCCACAGGTCCCATTGTTCTTTTGGTCACATAATGCAAGGTATGACATTTAGTGCTACTGTAATGTGAGCTATCATGGCCAGAGCAGCACTGCTTGGTTGTTATGATGCATTCATGTTTTTTATGATTTCTGATGAGATGTATTTCCTGCAAAGATCACACTTGTACTTCACTGGTGGTCATTCCTTATGTAATCCTATTGGATGTTGACTTAGTGAGATACTGTACATCATGTTATATTAAGCACTACCTACTCTTTTCCACACTTACCATCCCTTCTTCTTGCCATGCTCCCATTTCCTATCATAGAAACTGAGTTCTCAAAAAATTATCATGCAGTAAAATTGATTCTCAATGATGGCCATGCCCTTAGAATCAATTCCATTTAGATATGTTCCATTATTTCAAGAACCATCTCTAGGTTCTAGAACTGACTCATTTTAATATTATTTTACACCACTTATGACTGTCCTACTAAAGACCACAGTAGTTACTATTGTATGGTGAATCAACCTCAATGCAACTACTGGTGGCCTGGTATAACTATAACCATTTGTAAATTTGTTTCTGGATATGTCACTTTCCAGGTAAACAAAGTTCACATGCATCTCACTTTCTACCATTTCATTTACTAATTCCCATCTATTTGAACAGGTTTCAGTCAATCTCTTTCCCTAGTTTGGCTTACATGACAAATGCATCTCTGATCATGGCCCATAATTCACTTCTGCCTTTGCTTGAGAACTCACCCATCTCCTGGCATAAAATGCTGCTTTTTCCATTGCTTAATCTCCATATTCTCTCATGAAACATATAAACCCCATTTTTTACCTGGCTATTTGGTAAACCTTCCTCCCAGCAATCAAACAAAAAGTTTTCTTTCTATACAATGCTAGAAAGGAAGCTCATGCTGCCCACAAGAAAGTCACCAGGGCCATCAAAAAAAACACATTAACACTGGATCTACTCCTGGAAGAGAGGCAACAAACTAGACTCTCAGAACTTGAACCTTGCTTATCCTTCTCATAAACTTGCTCTATATTATGAAGGACCATTTGAAATTGAATGGGCTCTCATGAGATCTAGGTAATGAAGGAAAGAGAAGTTGAGGTATTCTGGTCTCAAAGGTCTCAGAATTAAACATGTAACCAAGTGGAATAACTACACTGAGCAACAAAACTAATGCAATGTTTGGCAAATACCATTCTGATTGATAAGCGAATATCTATGGAATTATGGAAGCTATGGCAATAAACCTAGGTATCATTAGATAACCCTGATCAAGGGCTTTCCAAACATATATACATTGCTTAGCTAATTCTTACTGTATCAGGAAATACTCCCAGATTAAATGAGGGTACTCATTGCATCAGTTTTGTTGCTGATACCAAGGGTATCATAACTAGTAGGTAGTGTAGCCTCCTTTAGCCTTGATCACCTCTTGAATTCTTCTAGGCATGCTTTCAATCAACTCCTGACACTGTGCCACCTCAATCTTGTACCACTTCACCACAATTCTCTCCCAAAGTTCCATCACTCCATTGGGTAGCTCTGGATACTCTGCTAGCCTTCTCTTGAGAAGGACCCATAGATGTTCTATGGGGTTAAGGTCTAGAGACTAAGCAGGCCAAACTGTGACCTTAAACCCTTGGTCCTCAAACCACTTCATGGCCTTCTTACTGGTATGCTTGAGGTCATTATCCTATTGAGAGATAATGTCTTCTAGAGATTTCCTAAAATCCACCAGAGTTTGTTGGAGTTTATTCTCTAGAATCTGCACATAATGGTTAGCTTCCATCTTACCATCAATATTGCAAGCCAATCTAACTCCTTCCCAGGTCATACAGCCTCACATCATCACTGATCCTTCTCCAAACTTAGTAGTCCTCCACACTAACCAAGATGTGTTTACATGAATACACTCTGTCAAATCAGGTGGTAGGGACATGTTTGACTTCATGCTCAGATTTGCAGGCTTAGGGACAATGTTGCTTAATGTAAGGCACATGATCACCTAAGTCATTGAGCACATTGGCATTAACAGGATGAACACATGCCCTACTGATGTCATCCTGGGAAGTGGAGTTCTGTGCCTGTGTATCAGCACAGTGTTTGATGTAGGGTTATCTATATGGGTAAAAAAGGCATCATAGAAACATTATGTTTTCAAGCTGAACTTGACATTGCCATATATATTTGAGCATGGTTTTCCAGTGTCCTCTGCATTGAAGAATATTTTTGTACTATCATTAAAATGTTGAATACACTGTACCTTCACCATATTTAGTCCTAAACCCTCAAATTGTGGAACTGAGATATGGTAACATGCTCAACACTGCTGACTACCTCAGTATGAAAAAATATACTAGAACCAGATATATAGATTCTACTAGGAAGTGCTGGATCATTCATCCCCTACCCAGATCCCAAATCCCAGTCCAGTGCTAATAGAGCTTTCTGCCTGCAAATATATTTGTTTTCCATTTACTGGCCACCTATAATACAGCTGCTTCGGGTCATATGACCTTGTAACTGTATAAACTCTACCGTTTGTCTAGTAAGGAAGAGATACATACCATGTAATGTGCATCAGTCAACATGTTTTGCCAATACCTGTCAAACTCATGGACATTTCTGTGCTTGATTTGTTTGTGCCAGCAGTGTCCACAGAGATTTCTTGGAATGGTGCTGACAGTCTAAATCATGCACCAACACACAAAACTGTGAGACTAGATTGTGTTAGGCAATTTCTCCCACCATTGAGCTGTTGGTCCTCTGAATCTTTCTTTCCTTTCAATGTATTGGTGCATAGTCATTTTCACCCCACTATCAGCCCTATTTCTCCGTTAACCCAAATCACAACCTGTCTTGCATTTTCCCCTGTCATGTTGGATCCCCATGACAACCTTCTTGCTTTCACTCAATCTCATGAAGGTACACATACCATGCTGTGCAAAGCGTTCAATGAATCTCTTCATCACATAAAGATAGTCAGTAAATGTATCCCAGAAGATAAAGAGGAGCTTGAGGAGAAGACTCAATGGACAAGTAGGGTGGGGTGTATAACCTATTCTCTTGTTACATTCATGCATTGAAACTACTAGAAACAGTTGTGGGAGGCACAAAAGGAGCAGATTTGCAACATTACATCTTCCAATGACCCTTTTACCTTCTTCATTTTGGCCTGTGCCTGCTTCAACTTTTCTGATGCAGAAAGAATGCAGACCTCCAGCTGTATAAACAACTTCACAAAATCTTTGGGAATTTCCCATACATCACTTTTGTGTGCCTTGAAGGTATCACCCCTTGATGCTGTGGATTAGTGAGCAGGGTAACCCATGACATGAAATCAGTTCACACACCTTCAGGCTCCTGTTCAACATCTGCATTGATTTCCCTCTTTCTCTTCATCCCCCACCTCCTTGCTCACTTCACTTTGTGCATCACTACTGTAGAGTGATAGGCACTGAGCTATGGAAAGCCAGATGGTCCTGGTTCAATTTTGTATGGACTTCTTGAAGATTTGCCTGGACTTCTACTGCCAGCATACTGAATATAGTAGGGTGTTGGGCATCGAGCACAGACCCCCTACACCGCATTACCCCATGTCACATTGTAGATTGTTGTACATGAGCATCAAGTGCAGAGCCTAATGTAAAACCAAAGTATTATAGTGAACAGTTGGTCATCAGGAAAATATAAGAGGTGTGGCAAACATATCAATGGTTTGTATTGCTGACTGCCTTCCTACTGAATGGAAGAAGCTTGAAGCCTGGTCAGCAACAATAATGGTTGCAAGTGTGCTGTTCCTCGAAGACTTCCACACCTGTTTCGACATTCCCATCTCCAAAAAGATCCATTCCTGCGCCAACATCCCTGGAACCAAATTAGACACAGTACTACAAGCGCATGTGACACTTACAAATGTGTAAGAATTTGAGGGTCTGTCAACAGCGATGTGCTGCCTATAGCACAGTTAGCTCACAGCTATGCCTCACAAGCAGTCTTACCTTGAGAGTCAGATACATAGACTTGTCCACCAGCCTTTGTGTACTTCACATGTTGTGTGAATGACAGAAATTGGGCAATTTCTCAGCCTTCTTGTGCTCCAATAGCCAAGGAGATGCATCGCCATTGTGGATATACTTGAAAAACTCACCAGTGATGACATTGATGACTCAATTATGGTTCCATGTGCCACCTTGATATTTTCATAAATAACTTCTAGCTTGCATAAGAATGCTAGCACTGCTCAAAGGGACAAAGCAACCTGTCACACTTCTTTCAATGTGGTATTCCCTGCCAGCTATGGTGAGCAAGTAAGCACTATAGGACCATTATTAACCACCAAAGTACTTATATGGACCCATACCATTTGCTATGCCCCCCATATAGCCGTCTTGCTCATGAAGATCCCATAAGTTTTCAACAAGGGGCAGGTCAACATTGTTTTGTGAGTCCAATCTGTCGAGTTGCTCAAGGAGCGCTGCCAGATGCTCACGCTCCCATTCATGTTCGAGAACAGGTTCAAGAACAGAACAATATACAATATGCAGACCAAATGGAATTGCACTCAACCACTGGGCAACCCAACTCATCATAGCATGAACTGATGATGAACGTTTCAAGTTCATGCGGTATGAGATCAAACACAGGGTGATCTACCTTGATATATAGGTTCCATTATTATCAAGTGCTATCTCACTACCCAACTGGTTTGCTGAAATTCATACTAGGTACTGGTCTCACAGGAGGCAGCTGACCACGTTTGCAACAATTACCTTGAAATCCAGTGCTCCATAGTCTTCCGCATGATGATGGATAAGCTCTGGTACACCATGAGGTAGAATCTACAAGTCGACAGATATATTTGTGAATCCAGGCTGGAGTACAAAATAGATACTGACCTTATTCCTGTCACGACCATCAGTGCAACTGTGACCATGCTATCTCTGGCATGATGTTTTTCTTTGTCTGCATCCATCTGTGCTGGACAAATCATTGCAGGGAGGCATTGTGCATTTGATGTAACATTGTCTGAGCATTTGCAGTCCCGAAATTTTCAGTTCCAGGATCACTCTGGGTCACCATTGGAATAACTAGAACTATCAGTGAGCTTGAGTTGCAATAGATGCGAAATACCTACATCCGAACCCTTCCACAGTTGCCAAATAGTATGACAAGATCAACAACTGTGGGTTGCAGTTGGAATGCCACACCTTCATCCATAAAATATGCCCCGAAAATGGCTCGATGCCAGTATGCGTTATACTGTCATCCCATGCTCATGAAAGAGGATACTTATCAATTCCCTTGCACCACCCTGAGGGTACATTGCTCATAGGCCTGGCATAACAGGCAGGATGCTTGCTACTGTATGACCTTGCTCACGTGTCTTGAAGAGGCGAAGGCTTCTGCATATTGCACAAAGTTTCTTTCACCTGTCCGCGGGAAGAGTTGTGAACAGGTAGTGGTGCACCTGAGGCCATACTGAGTTGTGTCAATGACCTTGTGAAGCTTGCTAAGGATCTGTTTGTCTGATTGATGTGCCTCCCACATCTCCCTAATGTGCACTTCAATCAACTCGAGCAGTGCTAGGCCAATGGAGGTGCATCAGCTTGAAACATACAAGTATAGGGTAAACTTATGATTTGGTTTGTGCTGGTTCCTGCCCTTGTAGTTGGGCATTGTGGCAACAACATTATAGTTGGCCCACATGTTGTGAAATGTGGCTGGATGAGGCACAAGGTAGAAAGTCTGATAGGCCAGATCCAGGTCAACTCTAGACACATAAGCAAGCAAGTCATCACCTCCAAGTGTTGTGCACACTGCACACATACCTCTCATTCTCTGCCAAGCACTCACCCACTGTTCTGCAGAGGTTCACTGATTGCTGTGGATCTTCCATCCACAAACCAGCATGGATGTTTTTGCAAAGACAATCACCATGGTGAGTCTCAAAGTCCTCATCCTTGTTGCTTCTGTAAGTCAGTCCCACTCCCAGTATGTCAACACCTGCTCAAACATCGCATCTAAACCATAGTGATCCACTGCTGCACTTCTTCAGTATGGCACTCTCGTGAAGGCTGGCTCAAATAACGGTGAATTTCATGATTCTCTTTGATTCTTTGATTGGTTTAAGTTGAAACCTCTCCCAGTATGTCTTTATCACCCACATGGTACAACCTTCTGCCACTGTACCATCTGGAACCAGTGGATGTTGATACAAACACCCACTCAAGCGACAGTGAGTCCAATGCAGAACTCATCTTTTCAGCTCAACTGAAGACATTCCATTGCCCAGTAGGTCCCTCGAAGCTGGGCAGCGATGTTGCAGTCTGCATAGCTGACAAAACCATTCCTTGGTAAATGATTCTCTTAGATTGTTTGTTTGACAGTGCCTCACATGAACACTGATTGGCAGATCCCATTTTTCAGCATGGTATCTGTACTTGCAGCAATCAAACTTGGCTCATCTGCCATTGTCCTGAGGCTTTCGTGCCCCTTAGATTCAAGGTGTCTCATCATTTTCCTTGCCTATTCCTTCACACCCCTACATTCTCCTCACCTCCTGCCATTCATCATGCAAGTTCCATGCAAGCTAATAACTCAGTTCACTGAGGATGCGTACACTACACAGGACAGAATCTGCGATCATGAGGCCTGCAAGGAGCCTGATATCAAGAAAGGTGACCCCCTGTATTATGTTGCCACATATAATCCTGCAAACCCTGGCAAGTTGGTGTGCAGTCCTTGTTATATCCATTATTTGGAGAAGGCATCTTCAAGTGTTCGCACATCTACTTCTGGCACCATAGCAAGCAAGAGGTCTATTAATGGTAAGTCCTGATTGTCGCATGTCATCCATGATACTGAGTTCCATAAGGATGAGTATACAAGGCATGCCCAGCTGGCAGTTCCTGCACAGACATAGTCTCTTGAGGTATCTGCTCTTTACGAATCTGGAATGCGAAAGAAGAACATGTGAGGCAATATCATTGGAGTAAGTTGCTCATACATCAGAGTAACTGTAATTCATGTGCAACCACAGAGCATTTGTGAGGGAGTGAGGGAAGTTGATGTGCTCAGCTCAAGAAAGACGCTCACTAAGATTGCTGTGGGGACATTGTCTCTGCACATTGTTGACTTCTGTCCAGAGTTCCCTTGGTGAAAGGATGACTTTATAGTGCACGACAAGGAGTGGGTCAATCTGTCAAAGGTTGATGATGATATACCATACTTTTACAATCACTGTCTTGATGAATGTACGCACAAAACTCCAAGACCAAGGTGTTCAAGATGGATAAGCAGTTTGTGCTTTTCATGGTTGTACCAGAGTGTTAGTGGGAGGAATTGGAGGAGTTCAAGGAACAACAACTTGCTGGTTTAGGCCAACAGACCACATGTCAATCCAATACTTTTTTCCCATCAACATCTTCCATGATTGCATCTCCTGACTTGGACACTTCAAATCAATCTACTGGCAAGTCTCATCGTAGCGTGCTGTCCAGTTTCGTTTCCCTGGCACATGTTGTGCTGGTTGCCAACACTCAGGCTGACACACTGCCAGCTGTCAATGAAAATCCAGCAAGTCAAACCATTAGTATACCCATACTTGTTATTGAATGACCACTAGAGTACAGCCTCCAAGCGTCAACTCAGTACAGCTGACTCGAGCCAGTCCCCTCCACCAAAAAAGTGTGTGGCACCTTCCATGTTCACATCTCCTGACTACAACCAGCTAAAGCTAGTGCTGCAGTCAGGTGGTGGGGCCAACCTTGATGTTAAGAACAGTGAGACAGTTACTTGTGTATTGGCATAACTGACCAAACATACGAATTCTAGGTTTACAAGTCAAAGTTGAACCTGTCAATTTCTATCCCATTCCAGCACGCAAGCTTGACGACCTTATTGGCATGACAGGGGATGGTTTGAAGGCCGCATTTGATATCAAAATGGCTGAACTCTTCTGAGGACAGCTCAGGGTTGATCCTTCCCCCAAGGCCTTCATTGGGCATGGGCACATTCAAAACCACACAGATCGTTCAACTGACTTTTAATGCCCCTCTGCATCGCAGGGCTTGTTAGTATGCCAAACCATGTGATTGCTGCCAAGTGCCCATATATTAAGCTGGATGGTGCCTCTGGTGGTCCCCCATACTTGCAGCTTCATGTTGGTGATGAAATGAAGGGACTCTATTGTGAGGCAAATGTGTTGTATTGGGCAATTGCACTCCTCAATATGGCATACACTTTAATTGATGGTTCGATTGCAGAGGTAGGGGATTGTCACCATTCAATGTTCCTTGCCTACGCTTCATCGCAGCTGGCTTAGTGCTGGCTTATGCAGAAAGTCCAGGCAATATACAAGGCCCAAAAAGACCAAAACCTGGGACTGTCAGCACCATCTACCTTGCAGAAGAAGTCATCATTTTCACCTGGTCTATCCAAATGAAACAGCCACAGGCAGCAGCATTTTTCAACAAGTAAGGTACTTTTCCTTCACACTCAGCATTTATTCATTTACCTACAGTGAGCAACAAAGCTGTTGCAATGTTGGTAATGTTCTCATTATCAAGCTTATAGCTGGAGAACCACTAAATGTCCCATAAACCTTAGTAGTACCTGAAAGCCCTAATCAATTTCAGTGTCACCAATGTGTTGTGGATTGAAGAATCTCTTCATTCTGGTCAATTAATTGTCAAGCTGATGGATTTCAAATATGTGAAGCAAGTCAACTTTACCACCTTGCACAATGTTTGGACAGTAAGGCATTATAAAAAGTTCCATACCTCATACACATGAATGGCAGTGGACAATGCGTCTTATGGCCATTGTAAGAATGATAGAGTATGTGCCTTGACTACCAGGAAGTCCAGTTAGTCAAGTAAAAAGAGTTGGGGTGAGTTTTCCTCATCCCAAGGCATTCTAGTTGGTTTTATAATCAAGGAGAAGGGGGAATGAAGACTTTTTCTTGCACATAGAAGGGAGTCTAGATTGAAATTGGATTGAATGATAAGCAGATAAATGAAGTCTGTTCTAGAATGAGGACCAAATATAAGAGAGAAACCAAATGACAAGGTTATAACCTGGTAACTGACTGCTGTGACTGACTACTATGACTAACAACTACACTAGGTCTGATGGTGATATGGAAAACTTAAAGAATGTTTTTGTGTGTGCTCACACATCACATAAATAAAATATTTTGGTTCCATTCCCTCCACACAGCATTTTCAAATAGGATGGCAGCTCCATTTGATGCAAACAGAGTGATATTTGAACATGAAGTCATGGTAATGATAGCTGACTTCCAGGGATCTTTGTTGAAATTGTGAATCAAACAGGAATAGTTTATTAGAATGGCACAGTAAAGGAGATCCATGTGTTGTTGTACTTGTTCATATCAAAAATGCTGAAGGAAGTCAGTTCAGATGAGATTAATAATTTGCATCCATTGTTTGAAGTGATTGGTGGAGTAAATTCCTCAAAAGTGACTGCAAGATTTGCAAGATCTGGAAAAAAAGGTTGTACAGCAGTGTTCACTACCTGCAAGTTTTCTTCTGTCGGTGATGAGAACACAATCAAATATTTGGGCAGCAGTTGGTCATAGTAGTCAGTTGCATAGGGTAATAGTCAATCACACATGAGTTGTAGTCAGTCAGTTTTAGTAGTTAGTTGTAGTGTAAGTCTAAAGAATTAATGGCTGACGGTCTGTGAGGTAACAATGAATGGAGGATGGGGCGGTGTTGCAACGCTTCCTTCATGTCCATCGTTTGAGTACGCCTCGCGCGGCTGCATTGGTTGCCTCGCTTACCATGTATTTTCCCACGTTTTTTTTCCTTTTTTGTTCTTTGGCTGAAAACCGTTGTCCATTCAGTATACCCACAGCCACCGTGACTCACCATGTGACTCAGTGACCTGACTGACTATGTGCTGACTACGCTACTGACTACGATACTGACTATGCGCTGACTACTGACTGACTACATGCTGACTACACTCTTTCGTGAACACAGCCACTTCTCGATAGTGAACCAGTCACCAGCACATCAAATCTCATTCAAAAATCACCAGAAAATCACCAAAAAATTGTACATATATTGTAGTCTATTGTATATACTGTAGGGCATCCACAGAGAATTAAACAGATGAATTCCAAACACAAAAATGCCTCCATTGATGGTGATCTGATAATAGATCAGTGATAACAGCTGTGGATGCCACTCCATTTCCATCTCTCCTCTCTACCATCACCATCTCTTTGCTCTATATTCTCTTCATACCCAATCCACAGGGTCAAGTGGTGTTCGGGCCGTTGCCTGAGATTTCATTTTCACTATCCCTCAACGCCTTTAGAGGAGCCCCTAGGAAGGGCATAATTAAAGCCTTCTCTTTTCGTTGAAGTAGTGTTTTCCCTCCCTCCACTTGGAGGTTGATTAGTCCACGCTGGGGTCGTGCCTGGTTTGCGAGGGGCGACTCATTGGGCGACTCCTTTGAGGCTGAGCCTATTCAGTGTATCCAGGCCAAAACCCAAGGTAAAAACATAGCACTACCACACATAGCCTAGATAGCCTAGATACCATAGCTTAGGTAGTACTAGGGTATCCCCAAGGTGTCAAGTCCTATGTTTCATCAAGATGTGAGTAGACAGAATACTGTCTATCTCATGGATTGCCTCTGATGAAAATTAGGTCTACTCCCCCCACTTCTCCTCAACGTGCCTGGTCGTCTGGTCATCAGAATGAGTGTGATCAACGTGTTCTTGGCTCACCTCCTTCCTGTTGTCAACCTTCCCATGCTACTCCAATGCTGAACATGCCCAATCCCTTGATTGTAAGTCTAGACCGTATTTCATGTAAATATACATCAGTATCCTGGCTTGCCACGCCATCAGATCAAGCATATTTATGCACAGCGCATGCGCCATCGACGCTCTCCATCACCACCTTTGCATCATCAAGCAAATGTTCGCCCTACTGCCGCTGTTCCTTTTCAATTGCCTTTACAACTACCCTCTGCTGCTGCACCTCAACCTGTTCAGCCTTCTCATCCTCCATCTATGGGATATCATGAACGTCCTCAGTCTCCTCGGGTAGACTATGCTGCACGATTGAGAGAGAACTTCAATGCCGATTATCAGAGACATCGAGCCAGACGTTCCAATTCCAATCATGCCTCCTCCTCTACTACTGCCCATGTTCCTGTCGATTCCATGCATCCACCACCCATTCAACATCAGCACAACATTCATTTTCAACAGGAAGCTGAGCAACAAGCTCAAGTTGAGGCAGAGCAGGCAGCCATTCATGCTAGACAGCTGTTTGAGCAACAGCAACAAGAGGAATTGGAGCAATCTCATGCCCTGCAGTTACAAAATTGACATTTGCTTCAACAACAGTTATATCAGCAGAGACAGCTGGAGTTGGAGCAACAAGTACAGTTTCAAAGAGATATGGCCATTCGAGTAGAATTGGAGCAGCAAAGACAGGAGCAGCTACAGAGGGAGTTAGCCCTTCAAGCTCAGTTAGAACAGGAGCAGCAAGCAAGGCTTCAGCAGGAGTTGCAGTATCAATGGGAATTGGAGCAGCATCGTCAACAGGCTATATTGCAGCAGGTTCAACATGCTTTGCAGCAGCAGCAACAAGCTATACAAGAGCAGGAGAATCAGGAGTACAATGCACTATCACAAGTACAGCAGCTTTCTCAGGCTCTACTTTCTCAGGCTCTTAGTG